>NQII01001638.1:338455-364999 GCA_002778355.1 Clitarchus hookeri
GGGGGGGGGGTCTTGCCCCTCTGAGTGACCAAGGACCTTGGTCTGGCTGGAGCGGAGCGAGCCCGCGAGCTTCTCTTATAGGGAGTCCAAGCTCCGGTGTAAGGCGACATCACCCAGTAAAGTTTTCCAGCGTATAAATTCTCTAATTATTGAGAACACTGCCCTGTTGGGCTGACTGGGTGGTGTGGAAGTGTGCATCACTCAGGAGGCCGGTGTTCTACCCAATGCTTCGGAATATCAATGTGCAGAAAATCAAATAAGCTCGGGTAATGATGGGTGCATCTATGACTCTTTAAAGGTAGCAGAACAAGTGAAAATCGCTCGGCCCCAAGTCTGGACTATACAGTGGGTGGTCAATCTGTTCCCATCCAAAATATCTGACCAGATTTTGGGTGTGAATGGCAGAATGGGGTCTGGCATTGTCATGCAGCAACAAAACTCCAGACGTCAGAAGGCCATGTCGCTTATTTCGTATTGTAGGTCGAAGTTTAGTCAGGGTAGCGAAGTAAATAGCTGCATTGATTGTTGTCCCTTGCTGCATATACTCGACTAACAACACTCCATGTATATCCCAAAACACGGTTGCCATAACCTTGTGTGTTGAGATTGTCCGCTTGGCCTTGACTTTGACTGGTGATGTCGGGTGATGCCATTCCATGGACTGACGTTTAGACTATGGGGTCATGTGAGAAACCCACGTCTCGTCCCCTGTGACAGTCTTCTCTAAAAATGGATTACCTTCCTTATGATATCGGTCCAAAAAATCAAGAGCACAAGCCATTCTTTTCATTTGGTGTTCCTCAGTAAGCAGCTTGGGAACCCAATGTGCGCACAATTTGTGAACTTGCAAATTTTCAGAGACAATTTTGTGCAAAGTTGTTCTACCCACATTCGGAAATATTAATGCTAAAGTTGAAATTGTGAATAGCCGGTCTTCACGAATCTTTTCGTCCACAGATTTGACCAAATCTTCTGTGATCACTGATGGTCGGCCAGATCGCAGTTCATCATGGACATTTTCCCGTCCGTCCTTGAAAGCTCTCACCCACTTACGCACTTTGCTGTCACTCATCACATTGAGGTCATACGCTTGACTTATCTGTCGGTGAACTTCCGCTGCTGAAACGTTCCTTGCTGTCAAAAACAGAATCACCTACCGTTTTTTACAGTCAGCGGGCTGATCAATCGTTTTAAACATTTTGAACTGACACTGTAAACAGAACACTGCAACAATACCAATGCAAATTTCGTCGTTTGACGAACAAGGCATGTCGGGAGTTGGTGCGCACGCGCGTTACAATGTTCGCGTGACATTCGATTAGCTACGGCGATTCGGACTTTACTTTCCGAATAACCCTTGTATATTAGCTATGTAGATATTGCGTTCCAACATTCATTTCAAGAGGTTGGATACGATCAGTTATTGTAGTCAAAATGCAGTGTTCCAAGTCCTTGTCTGGTGGTTGCAGGGGGGAAGGCCCTAGGATAACTGGGTTGATCACTCTAATGGCTGCCCCTGAGTCAACGACCATTTGGTAAATGCTTTCATTCGGGCTCTTATATGGCATTTGTTTCTTGTTGTATCGACTGTACTTGTAAGCAAAATGAGGATTTTCAATCAACAGACACTTACATTTGCTCCTGAATATCGGTGTTTATAAGTTTTATGATAGTTTCGTGGTATCAAGTGTCTCCTGGTCTTGATGACTGCTGCTGTAGATGATGGTAATGGGCTCTTAGATGCTCAGGCCATCCACCATCCCAATGTTCCTGACATTTAGGGGATCTAAACATTTTAAAGGCTCCTCGGGTCGCTGGGTGCAGTTCTGCTGTTGGGCATGGTGGGCGGCCATGGAGGAGGAGTAAACGGACGAAGGATGGCTCGCAGAAAGCAGACAGCTCGTAAGTCGATAAGAGGCAAAGCCCCGCGGAAGCAAATCGCCACAAAAGCTGCTCGCAAGAGTTCCCTGGTCACGGGGAGAGTAAAGGAGCCGCATCGCTACTGGCCTGGCACAGTCACTCTGAGGGAGATCAAGCGCTTCCAGGAAAGCACCGAATGTATCATCAGCAAACTGCCCTTCTAGCGCCTGGTAAGGAAGATCGCATAGGACTTCAAGATGGACCTGTGCTTCCAAAGCTTGGCGATGATGACGCTGCAGGAGACGAGTGAAGCCTACCTGGTGGGGTGTTTGAAAATACCAACCAGTGTGCCATCCAAACCAAGAGCATCACCATCATGCCCAAGGACATCCAGCTGGCCAGGCTCATACATGGTAAGCGTGCTTAGGCACCTTGCCAAGCTGCTTGCTCGTAAAAACAAAAATGGTTGCCAAAGCACAGCTCCAAGGTCGACGCCAGTGTGGGGTACTCTTAACGATATCGTTTTGGTTAAGAATGGAGTTGGCTGAGCACTAAACCTCTCAGAACAGTTGCTTGGTAATAAAAATGCTGTTCCTCTGAGTGGCAACGATCACGAACTGATGCTGGTATTCCCGCCAAGGTGTCTGTCCATCGTAGAGGGCGGGCTTAGTCGTGACCACCCTTCTCTGCCCCTGCCAGAGGAGTTCTAACACTGCAGAGCTGCTGGTTCTCTCTGGCGGCTGCTGTACTGGCTACGACCTCTGCCATTTCCATGGTGTTATTAGTTAGTGTTCGCTCCTCCTTAGTCACATAATGTTTTTTATCCTGCTGCTGTAGAAATTCCAGCCTTTCTTTCTTGAGGGAATTTATTCTTTCTCCAGTCCACATCTTACACTGTCAATATTTTGATCTACCATTTCAGAGACACTGTCAATTTTCTTATTCGTACAATTTTTTTTTGTGTTTACTAGATGCTATATTGTAACTACTTTCCTATTTACTTTTTCATTAACTGTGCATATTTTCCTATCTACACTCTTTTCCCTTGTCTATATGCTCGGTGACAAAATTTATAGATTTCGTAACACTAGGGCTACTTATTTGGACACTTATGTTGACATTTACGGTATTTATAGGCCCATTTACATTTTTTCTGACATTACTTATTTTACATTTGTTGTCCTTAAATTAAAACATGCAGTGCTAATATATGTATATTCCGGATAGCATTCGCTGCACTTGTTATTAAGGTTCGGCTTCACCTATTGTATATAATTTTCACTGTGAGTTATTTGCTGTTTGAAAATTGTCAAGAATATATTAATAAAATATAAAAATGCCCTCTAACTTTTTACAATTACCAAATCATAAATATTGAAAATTAAGCACAAAAAAATTTAACAACTTGTAAATTGTAAAATTTCAATAATAAAAAATTTTCAATAATTACTCTGAAACCAAAATTATAAAAAGAAAATGAAGAATTTCTCAAAAGAGACGAAGCCGAGCCTTATGAATTCGCAGTTACAACTTCTGTGGCATTTATTCTCTATTAAAGGCAACCTAGTAATGAATAAATTCCTCCACCCCACTTCTGACAACAATGTTGAATGAACTTGAGCATGGCCAGGTTCGTATGGGATAAAAATCTCAATGACCTAACAGTGGTATAATTAATTTCCCTAATTTATTTACACTTGTACTAAAAACCAATGCAGCTATTTCTCCCACACAGTATTATTCACTGGTGGAAAATGGAAATTGAACACCCGGACGCAATGGTCCCACATGAATGGAGGTTTTGTTGAATAATTACACAGGTTGTACACTATATATGATAATTATCACAGTGTCATATACCTATGGACAGATGCTATAGAATGTCTTGAAAAGCAATTTCAGTATTTTGTGTAGCCACCTTTGGCGACGATGCAGTCGTACAGTCGTGCGTAGAGACGATCATAAAGGTGTCGGATGTCATCTTGGAGAGTAGTGTTCCATGCTAATTCCCCCTGTTTTTGCAACGGGTGGAGGTAAATTGCCGGTATTGCAGACGGCACCAGCCACCCATCATGTCCCACACATGTTCAATGGGGGACAGGTAGGGTGATCGTGCTGGCCAGGGGAGTTGACGAACACCTTCAAGAGTGTGTTCGGTAACACGAGACATGTGTGCACGGACATTGTCCTGCATGAAGAGGATATATCATTGGTGTTGTAGGAACGACAACAAAATGTGCTGGATGATGTTCTAGATGTAGCGTTCACTTTTCAGTGTCCCCTAAACAAACACCAGAGGCGTACGGTCATTGTAGGCTATTGCTCCCCAGACCATGATGCCAGGAGTTGGTCCTGTATGTCACTGCCGTATACACTCTGGGTATAGCCGTTTTCCTGGTCGATGCCACACTCGCGAATGACCGTCACTGTCGTTAAGACAGAATCTGCTCTCATCACTAAACACAACTCTGCACCATTCATCCCTCCAGTTACGTCGTTCGCGACACCATCCGAGGCGGGCTGCATGGTGATGAGGTGTGAGAGGAAGTCTGGCGAGCGGCACCCTTGATTGTAGCCGAACGTCCAGCAAACGGTTGGTGATGGCCCTAGTTGAAACACTGGGTGCAACGGTGGCCCTCATCTGTGCGGCGGTCGCCGTGTGATCAGCAATGGTTGCACGTCTGATGCGGCGGTACAGGCGGGAATCTGTATCCCACTGCCGTCCGGAACCAGGTTGATGAGCATGTGCACCATCGTTGGGCCACTGGCACCACCAATGATGCACAGCATACACTTCACATCCTACGCACTGGGAAATTCTTCGGAAGGACCATCCAGCCTCCCCCAGGCCCATAATACGACCTCATTCAAAGTCTGTTGATTGCACGAAGTGTGGTCGTCTATGCCGCCCGGACGTTTCTACGTTGCTTACTACACACAGGCCGATGCTTGAAATAACAGATAATCTTTCACCGCGCCAAGAGCAGTTGTATTGTGCTCAGCGGTGTTATGCCTTGTACGCGGTTCCTTCTCTGCCCACAGCACAGCACTGTTAATCATGGCCAACAGTGATGCACGTGTTTGTTTATAACTTAATTTTTCCGGAAAGCAAGTACTTTATATTAATACAATATTTTTACCCATTAGAATGTAATTAAAACTATTAAAAATTAGTTAGAGTATAAATAAAAAATCTTAACGCCTATATTCATTGTTTATAACAGTCGTGTTGGCAGAAAATCAGTTCAATATTGGGACTGGTTCTGAGCAGCCAACGAGATCGCTCTACTCCATATTCACTCTATGACTCCGCCTCACAAGTCACTGCTGCCACTTGTCAAAACACGCGGGGAACAGTAGCCAGGCAACGCCGTCCACACATATGCAAGAACCCATTGGCTGGTCGATGGTTGAATTTATACCGGTTTTGATGATTTCAGAATAATTTGTCACGCATGCATGCTCCAGATGTGACCAACAGTTTATTGACCGGTTGAGGCAAATCCCCGACCTTCGATAAAGTGTTGGTCGCCGTCAAGTGCAAAATGTAAATCAAACGCTCATCATATATACCCACCCCGCACTTCGTCATCCAAGTATAGGGTTGGGCACTGCAGAGGCATGAACTATATAGGTCGTTGGCTAGCGACAGGGGGCTGGGAGGGTGGGGGTACATGGACTGCTGGGTCGTTGGGTGTATGTGTATAAATATATATATATATATATCTATGTGTGTATACACACAGATGCACACACAGCGTAGCTAAATGTTTTGTATTGATGTAAGAGAAACAGTGTTTGTGGTACCATCTGTGAGTGACAGGCGAAAACGTATCGCCCAAGGCATACTGAATACGGTTGGCAGGTTTCAGTAGTTGCATTTGTTTTCACTGCGTTGTTGCCGAGATAAAACGTTTTGCAAGTATTTGCATTCGTCATGGAGACGTGTTTGGAACAGAGATGTGCTATTTAGATTTGGTTTTAAAAGTGGTTAATCTGCTTTCTAAACTTATATAATGATGCGGAAATGCATACGCTGATGGATGTTTGTCTTAGTCGAATGTGATTTCTGTGGTTTGGTAAATTTCGAGACGGTATGGAGAGCGTTCAAGATGACGAAAAAACATCGAAGCTGTTCGCGCAGCTCGCGGATATATAAAAAATCGATAAAGAAACTGTCAGTACAATCATCAACAGTTACTTGGGTAAAATAATTGTGTGCGTGTTTCGTTCCACACATGCTGGCATCCGAACAAAAGGAAGAGCGCATAGGTTGTCAGGATCTTCTTTAAGTGTGAGAAAACGATCCAGATTTTCTTAACAAGATCATCACCGGCAACGAATCGTGGTGATTCGCTTACGATCCGGGAACGAAAGGGCAGAGTACGGGAGTGTGGAGTAGGTCGGCCGAAACTCACCGAAAATTCACTTCCAAAAGTCACGAGTGAAACCATGTTGCTTGCTATTTTTTTTATTCCAATTGCACGATACACAACGAATTTGTTCCTGAAGGATAAAAACTGAAAACAGCATTCTACAAGACGGTAATGGATGGGTTGTTGAAGCGCATTGTGCTTGTGCGTCCGGAAATGCACGCAGACAAAAAAATTGTTTTCCTGCTGCACGATAAAGCGCCATCTCACAATTCAGCGGTAATTCAATAGTTTTCGGCACAACAAATTTTTAAGTGCTACCCCACCCTCCTAATCACCGAACTTGGCACCAGTGGATTAATTTTTGTTTCCAAAACTGAAACAATTGTAGCATTGCCGCTCGTGGCTTCAAACGGAACTGGAAACAGTAGAATGACTACACGTGCTCACATACACCCAACGTTGTCCTCATACTGCCAGATACACGCAGTCTTTAATAGCTTTTCTGTTATTAACGTACAATAAGTACAAACATTTATTTGGGACATTCGATATATCCAAAAATAAATTCTGTATGTACTTATTTAAACAGAATGGTTAAAAGGGTAACTTAGAATTTGTATATATGATGCTTTCATGGTAGGATTACATGCAGACTATATACAGGAAAATAAATACACTCTTACAAAAAAATAAATTATCTTTCGAAGATAGATATTAACTACATAATAGAAAATGCACAGTTCGGATAACAGAGCTATCGATGATGTTTATGAGGGGTTGTAGTATATATACCCACATTATTTACTGAATTAATTACGTGTGTTATTACTAGCGAGGCCTATGTATCAGTATCACACTCAGGGGAGCGGAAATTATAAATTGATGGAGATTTATCACAGTCTGGTTTCTCAAAGTGAGGTGTCATCTTTAATTTCCTGAGGGAGAGTTTATAACCAGCTACCCGAGCGCTTAATAAAAAACGCCTGCCATGTATTTAACTTATTGGGTACTATATCTTAAAATATCTGAAGCAATAGCTTATATAAATTACCTTCCATTGGAAGCAGTATCTCAAATTTTCATATTTTTATCGTTTCGCTAAATGTTTATCAGGCTTTTAACGGAACATATCATTCCACCAACAAAAATTTTCGTGAAAAAAAATAGTTTTCATATAATGACTAAACTGAACACGATTGATGAAATATTTTGTTACATACCGTACACAGTCAAATAACTATTCCATTGTTTGATTGCGAGTATATAATTTTTCGTGTAAATTGAATTGATAGTAAGGTGGTGAGTAGGAATACAAACACCATTGTAGCAGTGGTGGATGTTGGCGACTGTTTTATAGCTTGCCTTGAATGGCAATAAATATGTAACAACCTAAAGGCGATAAGACGTGTAGGCTTAGCTTTTTTTTAAAATACCAATAGAGCAAGCAAACAGAACGAGAAGAAAAAATATACTCTATGATAGTAAGTTGTTAAAGGAGATTAAATATTTGGATATCGGACGTATGTGTAAATTCTACTTCGTACTTTACAAATAAAATATTAAACATTACTCCTAATCTTTCTGTTTCTACGAAATGTTTTCTTGTAAAAATTGATATTCATATATTTGTAATGTTACAAATTAAAGGTTTCTATAGGCTGTTAATTAAGCACTTCTGAAATCAACGTTTGGAAAATGTCACTGTCCCTACCTGCATGTATTTTAACGGAGCGCACTGACTGGCGTACGACCATTTAAATTTGATAACGATGGAGAGAAAGTAGTTCCATGTCCTAATGTTTAGTCAAAAGCGTTAGGAAAACATTTGTGAATACTAAAATTATATATTTATGCATACAAGTGTAAGAATTAGCCAATTTGTAAAATATACTCTTTTCTAATAATTGTATAGTTTCACTTCACCGATGCATGAATAAAATGAGCAGGCTCATGACAATGTTAATTTTTCACATGGCGGATGAATTTAAAATGTGCATACAAATAGATCTTACGCAGGGCTTCGAAAGTGCTCAGTTTACCGTGAACAACGAGTACTTCACCTCGTCGTTGAGAAGTGAAAATAAAATGTTTGTTTTATGCACTCAAAACAACTGCAATGAAAAAAATGATGGACAGGAGGAAGTCCCTTCGAATAGAATTCATGATTTAAAAACACCTCGCCGACACCGTGACTCTAACCAGCACCTTTCAACACTCTAAGCACGAATCAGTGATATTAATCAATGGTATAACATTCATTGGATGTCAGTTAATAAGTTACTGTCGACTGGCGAAACATGCAAACAAACTGGGAACAAGTGACTTATGGGAGTGAAATTCTCGACATTCAGTGGGAATCACAAGAAATCGGTGAATTTCAGCCACCATATTAATTAGTTATCTGGTACTTATTATCAGTCGCTCCATTTTCAATGAATTAACAGATTTGGTGCAATTCTCACTGTTTCAGGCTTAGAGTGAAAAGTGAACCACAAGCATTTTAATACACAATCTCTTTATCTGAGAGCTGTACCTGCTATTGTAGTGGTATTGATCAAGTTTATTAATATGAAAACGCATATAATATAACATGTAGATAAGGAATGAGATTAGTGAACTTCAAAATTGCATTAAATTTGCAAGTGAACTGAACAGTTGCACGATTGGAGTTTAATAAGCACGAAATATGTCATTTTATATATGTTGCAGCCAATATGACTGTTAGTGGCATTGTAAATCTACAAATGAATCATGACAGTCTATCTGATTGGTTATGAAATTACTACACAAGGGAAATACACACAATAACGTGATCAAATGAGCATTTATGTCCTTGGAAAGGAAATTAAAAGGTACTGGATTTTTCACACTCGAAAGCACATTAAAGTAAAAATTCACCCCCCTTATATTTCCAACTCAAATTATTATTATCCAATAGAACATCGTTCGTAAACACATTACCTTGATTAAAGTGGAAAATTTTGACAGAATGTAAAAGTTTGTAACTTTTGACCTAGCAACTTAAAGTTATTCTACGTTTTGCACGTATTTTACAAGATGCATTTCTTGTAACGTTACAAAGAATAAAATTTACAGAGGGTATTTTTGTACATTTACACTGTTGTGTGAATCCACAAAGATCTATTCAATACAATTTACAAACAAAAAAAAACACTGTAGGATTAGTTCTCTGCCCATTGAACAGTAAATTAATTCTAAAACACAGCAGGGTTGTGCAAAATCCTAAGTTAGTAAAGCCTCCTGTTCCCCAACTGAGACTATGTTGACATGATTGGCTTATGAAGAGGCTTGTACAGCGTGGTAACTGGTCTTCCATAGGGGTGTCGGCCAGCCTGAAGACTGAACGAAGTGAAATGAGATGTGGCGGAGCATCGGCGGAATGAAGACAAGTGAGAAGATAAGTGTTCCCTTATATAACCCCGCACAATGGTGGTGTGAGCCACATTACAGCAGTGATAATAAGCAAACGCCTAACCACTGAGATATTCGTGGATGCAAACCCAAATAACAGTGAAGTAAAAAAAAAAAAAACACCCGTGCTCATAAAATGAATTTTGTCTTTAAAAAAAATGAAAGAAAATTAATAAGCGACACTATATCAAGCGAATGCATAACAAAAGTATATAAAATAACCGATTTCATGTACTGAAATAATAATTTTCACTACCTTTACACATCTCACACCACATTCCTTGCCATATCTATATGAGGTAATTACTAATGGGAGACTTCATATACTATACTATGGTCACATGTTACACACATTCGTACTTGCAGCACGCATTACGCGTATTTAACTGCTGTATTTCGTCGAATGTATTGACCGCTGCCCACTTTCAGGCATTCCACTTTTCGCTTGGTAACTTATGAGCGAATCCTCGAATACGGCAGGGTTCAAAAAAACAAAGTAAGGCGATATTTTTCGTATATTTGTCATGGCGGCTGATAACCTGCAATAAATAAACAAACTGCATCTTCATCTCACGAAATTTAATGCGAAGTTACGGTGAAAACCCTTATTTTTTGCAAGAAACTTTCAAATGACAGCGGCAGGTTTTGCAGTGATTGCAGATCTTTGTTCGGTTAAAAAATAATGCACGGGGCAATGCAAAGTATTCTCGTCAGGTTTTCAAGGCAGGAAGTAGATCTCGCAAGCATATGGTGACTCATATATGTACACACTTCACGTACAACTAATTTAATCTCCATAGGCGAACTCTTCTCCCGAGTCTGAAGGTACTGTTCTCTAGAGAATAATGTATTACATTTTCACGCCTTTCACGAGAAAAGAAAGTCCTCAACCAAAACTCTCATTTATCCTTTATGCCAAGAGCATAAATACAGGACTTTCGTGAATAAAAGCCCTTACAACAGCATTCATCTCTTCCATTATTTATTGTAGAATGCGGCATGTGATTGTGCGGCCACTTGCCTCTTCGCTCCCGGTTTAGACCCTGGGTAGATAGATCCAAGTCCCGGATTGTTTTTCATAAGGGCTCTCTAGGTGAGTTCACCTTCCCAATTCTGGAAATAACCTCAGTTTTATCATAGAGAGTTTGCAGTCGTACTTTGCAGTCCACCTGCAAGAGTCGCCCTTTCGGTGGACGCATATTCTCATTTGTTATTTCGATTAAATACTCTAGTATAGACTAAGACATAGCTCCTGAAAGTTTAGGATAAACTTGCAATAATATGATTATCCTGAAATTCAAGTACAAACTTCGTGAGATTATTCATTATTGGAAATGAGATGGAAAACATAACACGACCTAATACCTAACGTGATTATTAAGGGAGAGTCACGCCCTTCAAAATTGGGAAATGAAAATTACATATTATCCAATTTTCTGACTGTACGTGAGATTTAATATCTGCCATCTGTGAACATTTGCCGAGAAATAACATCGCCCAACATTAGCAAATTAGGCACCACCATGTTATTAACAAAAAAGTGCTTACTCCGTATATGTTTATCGAGTGCCACGGCATAATAGTCATGTGCAAGTTGAAGAAACAAAAATAAACTTTGTTTTGGTGTAAATTTCTCAAGGCAACGTCATAACAAACGATAAATGTCCCACTTTTGTTGGTAAATAACATGACACGATCTACTTTTCTAATGACGGGCGGTGTTATTACGTGACAAATGGTCACAGATGCAGATATAAAATAAGAATAATACTATTCACGAATGTGTTGTTCCATCTCACGAAATTTCTGCAATTTTTCAAATAACTCATTTTAATTCCCAATTTTCAAGGGAGCGTAACATCCTTTATGACCACGCCAGGTCATAGGTCGTATGATACATGGTTCATTTTCTCTAACGAATCATCTCACAAAATTCGTACCTGAAGTTCCAGAACACTCTGCATTGCAGCTGGGACTGTGTGTGATAACTAAATCCGATTTTGCATTTTATTACCGGTTAGTTTTCGCTGTTACGAAAAGAAAGGTAGAACGCAGCTTAACCTGATCATGCTG
Source organism: Clitarchus hookeri (assembly GCA_002778355.1). NCBI lineage: Eukaryota > Metazoa > Arthropoda > Insecta > Phasmatodea > Phasmatidae > Clitarchus > Clitarchus hookeri. The sequence goes on from NQII01001638.1 coordinate 350,197, forward strand.
TATTAATTAGAACCACTTACACGACGACTCGTTTTCCATTAATTCTGTTTCATGCCAGAACATGGGAGCAAGACATCGCCATTTCACACATCATGCCATATGGGCGTCACACTTTAGTGATCATGACCATTAAAGATTTCAAGGAAACGAGAAAGGACCCTATCTTTATTTAGACTCTGCAGTGTCTTTAAATTCTGAACATACTCTCACGGAAAACTTTTTTCGGTAATTTTACAAAAATTTTATTAAAATATTCCATTTTTCTTGTACTCCTTAATGTTCATTGATTTGTAGTTTTCTCAGGTAAGGGTTATGAGGCCCGTGAAGACAACTTACCTCTGCTAAGCAGGTAGAAGAATTAATTACAAAATTTCGCAGCTCAAAAGGATTAGATACAGTTTCTCGAAACCGAGGATTACATCTTACTACTATTCCTCAATGATTTTGGGAGTACAAATATTGTAATGAATACACGCTATGGAAGTAATCGGTTCCATGGAAGTTGAGTTGCTTTTTAATTTCTCCACTAAATGTGATGCATAACGCATATTGGAAGTATGCGTTAGAAGCGGCGCTGTCACAACTCTCACCCCCCACCAGCTTAAAACAGTGTAGGGCCTTCAGGAAGACACATGTTACCCACTAACTCGTGTTGAGATCAAGCCGTGGTGGGGTAGCACTTTCCACCCATGGGCCTCCGCCAACCCCTCAGCAAGCAGCGTGAAACTTGTACACGCCTAAGAAATGATGAGATATGCTAGCGATTTCCGCCCACGAGAGAAATTAAAACACGTGCTGAAGGGTGATATGCACCGAGAATAAACTGACAGCATATGGCAGGGGCAGCTGGCCCACACCACCCCCTGTCCCCACTGTCAACAAGAGACTGACATGTTGATGAAGTGTTCATTGTTCAAAGCCTTCCTCCCTCCCTTCCCCCAACAAGGGAGGCACGTGTAGGAATCTAGGGAGGGCGCCCAGATAGTTGATAAGCTGTTTTTAGGGACATGAAGAGGATCAATTCAGTCAATTCAGTCAGTCAGGTCAGTCACATGGGGGCAGTCGGAAGCTGCGATACTCCGCACCGGGAGGATCAGTTACGTCAGAGCAGGCAACCAGTCAGTTAGAAGCGTGCGGCGAGAGAGAAAACCAGTGCATCAGTGCGACAGTCGGGTGAGTGATATCGCACACCGAGTCCGGGAGTCGGGCGCTCGGCAGAATCAACCAGAGACAGTGTAAAGGGGCAAACCATATCGGGACAGGCAACCAGTAATTTTCCTCACCATGGGGCACCGAGTGAGTCAGTCGCATCTGTCAGCCGAGTCAGTTACAATCCCGCACCGAGAAGGCAGAGTCGAGTGGTGAGCTTCAACGAGGAACGCCATGTTGAGCGAGTGGGAGTAGTCCAGTGCAACCCCGCCCCAAGAGCCAGGGTGGGGGTCTGCCAGGGGTCCCTTCACTAGGACGTGGTAGGGAGATAATCAGTCAGTTACAACCCTATGCTGCGAATGGAAGTCTAGTTGTGAGATTCAACAAGGAGCGCCACATCGAGAGGAAGACAGCTGATTGCAGCACTCCAACAACAGCCAGTCCGAGGGCCTGTAACAGGGCCACCCAAATCACCAGATCTCAACTACTGCTAGAAAAACTACCCCGCAACAAGAACAGTTAAGTAACAACGTCGTAACTCCGGGACGTGTCCTGTCACCGAATGCCCCCAAAGAATCGGAAAGGTTAGCCAGAACACTGTAATCAGTCCTTCAGACCAAGAACTCACAGGGCCGAGAAAGTATGTGTACTTCACGCAAAAGTGCCGGGAATGTGTGTATGAATTCCCATCAAATAAACCTGTTAAAACTAAGATGTGATGAAGTCATTGTTTTATATACCCTCAACCTTCAAGGCACCTTATAGTCTGTGCCATTTAACATTAACTGAGATCCTAGGACCCACAGGTGGGGAATAGCGTCAAATGTACTGCCGTTCGGAAGTTAAGGCTTAGGTCATCACGTATGCATTATGTTCAGCGTACTATTTCAACCTAAGGCTAGGTCACGATGGGCGAGATGAGATGAGACTGGCCCGTAGTTGAGTCAAATGCCCTTTCTTTATGATGAGAGCTTCGATTGAGCTAAAATTCATATGGCGTAAAATCATTTTAAACAAAATTATTTTAAGGCAAAGTAACACTTGGACCTGTTATATCTTGCCAGCTTGAAAGCTTTGCAGGGTAAGGTGGGCAGAGTAGCGACGGAAAAAGGAGGAACAAGAGCAATCTGAAAAAATAAAAACTGCACTCTCTATTCACATGAGGATTTTTGTCTGGCAAATTCCTGACTCACTGATGTATGAAGTCAAACCGCCGATTCGAAAGGTGACCAACCTCTGAGCCAACAACGAGCACATGAAAAAAAAAACAGGCAACTGAAATTTGCTATCTCGGGTAACCAAAAGACTTAAAAATAATCCCGAGAAAGGGTGGGATTGTTGTGTTAAAAATCAAGTCCTGCATAACTTAAAAAAAAAAAAAAACAATCATTTGAAGGAATGCTAGAGGAAAACATTTTTTAAGTGAATGTAAAATTTCAGAATTTAAGATAATCAATATATGCTATAACGTTGGAAACATGGTTGCCATGTGAAATTTGAACAGAAGTAGGGAACGGGTCAGTGGAATAAGCAAGTTGCAAGAAACTTAAATTCCCGATCGCAGAACGGTCTCAATGCATAACTGATGTGAAGATTATCTTCCGAGGAGGGTCATGTTTAGAAAAAAATGTTCCAGGTACGATTGTTTCTGCGATGTGTAACACAAATTATTTCGGTAACTCTTTTGATCTCTTTTTTTATCCGTGTTGCACCACAACACACCCAAGCAGATTATTTACTATTAACATTGGGCGTAAAGAGCACTCCAAACTTGAAATTTGAAAGCTGACCATTGATATAACATAAACCACACTAATTATTGCGCGCCGTACAAAAATTATCGGCAAACACAAGACTCGAAGTATGTAGGTTTCTGGGGTAAAACAAAAAAAAAAAAAAAAGGCAAGCCTGCACCACGGCTATTGTTAGTTTTCTGAGAAAAAAAATGCAAGGGTTTTATTTATTTAGCACAAGAGTCTGCGTCTCAACTAGATGTTTAAAAATTCTGCGTCAGAATCATCTCATTTGAAATGCATCATCGTTGCATAATATTTGCTCACAAGGTTTGCAGAAACTGTAACGTAGGATTGCTTTCTTTCTACTTTATAGATTGGCTTTCAGAAATTTGTAGAATTCGATTAAGGTCATGAGTGGAGTGAATCCGGAACGCGCCAGAACACCGTCTCGGTACTGCTTTGTGGGAATATTATTTTTAATGTTGCCCAAGCATAACGTATTTCCATTGTATTATTAATAAATACCTTTTTTTAGTGAACTGAAACAGAACCACAACGACATACAGTTTATGGTGTTTTAATGTTGTGCAAGCTTTGTTTAGAAATAAGGACTTTATTTCATAGACAGACAGGATGAACTTAGAAAATAAAGCATTCGGAAGATAAACTACCGTCATGGCATGATTTGCAATACAATAAAATGGAAAATCGGACCTTGTGGCAGTTGGCAATATTGCAGTGCGCCTCTCCGACCTCCACCATCACCCTGTTCTCGGTTCATGCGATTGTCTGCCCACAAGGTAAGGTAATTTTTTTCGTTTGTTGTTCAGGTAAGTTTCTTGGTTATTAAAGTAAAATATAAAATGTATAATTTATAAGTTACTGATCTGTATGTATTTAAGGTTAAATCATAGAATAAATCACATTTTACCTCACCCACATAAACTAGAAAATATGTTACACCAGTACAACTCCATTCCTAAATTACCGCAAGGGTTAAACGTTCCGCGACGGCTAAATTGACGACTTCAAACTGATTAAAATGTCAAATTTTTTTTTTAATATTAGAATAATTTTTGTCCCACGCCATCTCATTTAACGGTGTCTCCGAACAGATGAATCCATGCACCGAGACAGTAGCGAAGTTATTAATATCTCATTGTTATTATCGACTTCACATCGCATTATCCTTACTTTGCAATGCCTCGTGACTACAAGCAAAAATTTTAATTTTACGCATTCTACTGGTCAAAATAAATAGTTCAGTTTTACAGCGGAAAGCGTCCGTCGGGAACTGTAGGTGGACACGAAACCATCCGTCGCATCCGTCAGTCACCCGTCCGCCCGGCGGTCACGTGATCTTCAACCAATCACCGGGCAACTTTTGTATTTATCTGTCAATCCGTCAAATATTCCTCAAACTTTCACTTTAGACAGACGGAAGGATGGGCCACCGCCTTCTGACGACGTTCCGTACACGCCAATATGCATTTGTATTATGTGTTTATTTATCTTTGGTAGTAAATTCAAGAATTGAAATGTAAACAATAATTCGGTATAAACTCTTATCAAGTAAAATAAATTATTTTCACAATATGTTTTTTTCTTGAAAATGTATTTCCAATCAAAATATACCTCCAACGTAAGAAAGATCGCAATGTTAAGTCATCACGCTGAAATATTGCCGTACAAAAGGATTGACAGACGACGGAATGTTGTGAATCGCTTTCAACAGACGCGACGGATGAAAACACAGCAGACGGATGACTGACTTACGGACGGGCGACTGACGGATGCGACGGATGGTTGTGAGTCCACCTTGTACCGTCACAATCAGTAGCTTTGCGTGGCAGTAGAGCATCACTCATGCATCTTCAGTAGCAGCACTCAGTTAATCTGGAGAGAAGACTCAGCACATCAGCGTAACTCCTAAGCGGGACCTAGCCTCAGCCGCGGAGGTACTTTAATCATCACCGACCGGCGAGGCTTTTGTATTAACCTCGCTCTTCCACCAGTCTGGAAAAGTAGGCGAGGGGAGCGGACGTGGGCGTCAATTTGGACGATTGCAGCTTTCGGGGCGAATGTTTAGCAGTAAAAGCTCAAGCCACATTATCCCCCTCTCAAAACAGAGATCGCAACCAATCAAATAGAGTAGAGGTGGATGGAGGTTGCGAAACAAATAGCGGGTACGGATGATGGGATTGTGATGAGAACTGGCATGCAGAACGGGAAAGGAAAAAAAATTCCGAAGCTTTACGCATTATTTTTGTTTCCTGGGGTTTTCAGTTTATCTACCGCTTTCGAGGAAATTTTTTTCCTAATACGGGACCGCGTTTTCGTGTCAGAAGCGGACTGCAATTTCACGGGCAAGTCAGATAGAGTGTAAAACAGAAACGAATATGTTGCTGCTGTACCTTCAATGTAACAGTACGCGATCAATGTTTTGAATGGACGAAGCAATATTGTGCGAACTGATCTTAACGTGCGTTTGTCTACTTCATTAGGGGAGAATTCACGTAGTTTCAGATATCACCTGGAAAGTCATTACTACTTTCAAGTTCCTGTAACAGGATGTGCAGTAGCTAATTTTTGTTGTATTCTTCCAAACACACAATTAAGGGAGCGCCAATGGGGATACTTGCAGGTGAAGCAATTAGTCACACTAAACCGGCGTGCATTGTTGCAAATGTGCACCTTGCAACCATACAACCTGTAGGACTGGAAGAGTGCTGATATATTTGAAGTACGATGTTTCATTTATGCGACAAGCAATTCTTGCAATTATAACACCGTCATGTAATTACGCAAAAGCTACGCAAACAAACGAACACATTTGCTGAGAACTGATTAATTACAGCGTATAAATAAACTGCTTTTCACAGAAAAACAAAATACCTAATATTTCGGTATCCGCCTTTTTTTTTTCGGGTACTTACGTAATCGTTATTTATAATAAATGTTTTCATTAAATTGTAGACGTGATACCAGACGTGTTTGCCTGAAAGGGAGGAAAAACAAACATGGACCGATTCAGAACGGATACGGAGAAACGACTGGGTTAGCACTACACGAGGGCAAAGAAAAAAAAAACAAATATATTTTGGGGAGTGCGTATTTAGACACGTACTTATAGATATCACGATATATTTTGAGAATTACCATCACCCTCTGCAGCAATACACAAATCAGATCGCCTGTGTATGGCGTGGGTAGCTCGTAGCAGTTCACAGTGACTGGCCTCGATATTCACTGCAGCATTCCGAATACAATCCAGCAATACCTCTTGTGTTTGTGAAAGTATTTCGTAAATAAGCGCTTTCATCCAGTCCAATACACAATAATTCATGGGACTTAGGTCTGGCGATCTCAGATACCAAAATATTGCGAGTATTCGTGTATCTCCGCAAACGTTCTGAAACTAAACTTTTTATTTAATTTTTTTTCAGACACACAGTATGCTGTCACATATTAAAATTCGGAACATCTATCGCCATTCGTTCGTCGTGTGTATGTGCATGCAGTACGAACGGCTATGTTCCATACAAAGAAATCCTTCTCGCTGCCCTCGAGGTACAAAGCGACACAGAAGGATCGCTGCGTTCGTGCGATTCGTTGTTCTCCGCAGATCTCGCACTACGAACGCCTGGGCGCATGCGCACCTCAAAATTCACTTCAAAATTGGCGGCATTGATAAAACCTGCCAGTGACAGTCAAAACCATTAGCTGGCTCATAAGTTCACTGTATAGCTGCGGCAAAATATAAAGTTCCAACGGTATTTTGTAAAATTTAAGTTCAAACTTATTATGCAATTTAAATAATTAGTTGGGTGCTTAAAATATATATTATGTTAAAATGTTCTGAGCACTTGCATTAGTATCGATTATTGCCGCTTGGAAACATTTTAAGTTTTGGTTTTGTTCCAAGGAATAAACACGTCAAGCAACTGGTGTTGGCAAAGATGGCGGACATAGTTGGCCGGGCTGAAGAGTTACTATGAGTCGAGAAACGTAAAAGAGGAAAGACTTTACAATGCAGGTAGGAAAGAATGATGACTAAAACATTGAAATAAGAAACGTAAAAAATTCCCCTTACAAATACAGTATGTGACTAAATGAAGTGTTTCTTTCGTAATGTGGAAACGAGGAGGGCGTAATTCAGACAGCTGACTGCTCATGGCGCAAGGTTGGTGGCTGGCAACACAACCAGTACCTTCGACAGGCGAGAAATACAAGCTGCCACCCTGGAGTGGATGGAGTATATGCTTCTAATATTAACTGGTTAGTAACTGCGTTTATCTAAATTGTAGGCTGCAAGAGATACACTCACTGCTGCATCACATATGATGTGTAACACCCACAGTAGAGGGACAATGTGTCAATTACTGCATTTAGGTTGAAGTAGAGTGGCTTCCAAAGAACTGCATGAAACTGTACAATATGCAGAGTTCATTAAATGTAGCACACACACACTGCCAAAATTGACTGCTGCATATGAAAGAAGAATGCATGTATTTTGCGACACTGTAAAATATTCTGCTGGAATTTCCTTATTGAAATGTTTAAAAAATCGAGTCATTTTAAAATCAATATTTAGGCGTATTCACATTCTGGATGTTTCAGAAAGCAGATTTTACCACCCCTTTCCTTCATGAAGCAAGACCATCATACATACTGCTCTGCTTGTACGTATTAAAAATTAGTAATAGAGTTTATAAATATTTTAATACTTGTTTTTATGCATATCCATTTCCGCTACGAAAGTTTGAACTTGTATAACTGAAATGAATATACATAAAATACAATAGGAATAATTTCCGACTACAGTAATTATTATGACTGCCATACTTGACAAATATTTTTTTACAAAATGTTTATTCTGAAGTATCCAAAATGGAAATAAGATTAAATTTTGATTAAAAATAGACTCCTTTTAATAATATTTCAAAATATTAAAATACATTAAAGCAAAATATTTTACAGTGTTACAAAATACGTATATATGGCATTCTTATTCCATTTGCAATGTCAATCGTATTTTTTTACAATATTCATAGTGTGTCTTACTTCATGACCCCTGCATGTTGTAGAGTCGGGAACAGTGGTCAGTTGGAAGACACTCTACTTCAACTTTAGTTATAGAAAGCACCGTAAGGAAGAAGGCTATGGGTGGGGATTTGCCAAAATAGAAAATTACTTAAACATAGAGACAAAAAATTTATATACTCATTCACTAAGCTAGAGAGGTAGGCAGAGCGAGGCAAGAGCTTCAAGAGCAGAAGAGGCGAGTTTCAAAATGGGGAGGAAATTGATGTACCTCGAGAACATACCAGCACATTTGAAAGCCCTTTCGATAAGTGACGTGGACCTTCCTACAACCAGATCTCAGAGTCAGTTTGCAGACTGCGACAGCAAGAGGCGAATGACTAGTCATCGTACTAACAGTGCTTCATACTGAGTGTAGTAACATTTTATGTTTAGGGGCTCTGGGACAGGTTGTCAAGGCCCGAAGGCCAACACATCCTCCTTCCTCCCGCACTGCAACTGAACTCGGATGAGTAAGACAGTGCACAGCACTTTCTCTTCTTGTCTCTTCGGGCCATTCACTTTCTTAGTGCCGTTACTTGGTATTCCACCGGTTTTCTAATTTTAAAAACCCGTCCTCACCAATCTGAGATATTCCGGCTTACGTATTTTTTGGAAACCTTTACCTGAATACCCCATTATGGGCCATCAGAATTTTGTTCTCCTTGCCACTTATCGAAGTCTTCCAGCCTTCTTCCATTTTTAGTGACAAATTCGTTCCAGATGCCCTTTTACTGTGCGGTCTCTTCAAGCCATGTTCTGATGTATTCCGTCTTGAGACAGTCCATTATTACATGTTGGATGGAATCGTCCACTCCACAGACATCGCACAGGGGAGACTGCACAAGTCACAGGCTGTGAAGCTTGGCCTTAAGATTTTCATGGCTAGTGTACAGCTGCATGCTGTAATGGTTGATCCTGATCAATTTGCAATTCATTCATGTTTCGACATTCTCGCTACAATCAGCAGTGCCGCCCTCTGAGCACTAATAAGTTTCCTCTTCCTTCATGTTAGTTCGGCTCTGTGGAACCACATCACTGCGCCATACGTTATTATAGCCTCAAACACAGCACGATAAATTGTCCTGAGTGTTGTATAATTTAGACCCCAACTGGTGTTTCCAATTCTCTTTAATTTCGGGAAGAAATGTTCTCAATATGCTTCAGGAAGCTCATTTTGTCATCCATGATGACTCCCAGGTACATGAACTCATGGAAATTTTCCACTGAGTTCCCTCCGAAGCGCACTGTTGGCGGTCTCTTTAAGTTTGCCTTTAAGCATCATGGATTTGGGTTTCTCAATGGAGAATTTTAATTTTGCGGTTTCTGTCCATTTCCAGATCTTCACCATAATTTCCGCTGCCTTGGACTCCAACATTCTCCTTGAGTTCGCAGATATCAGGAACAGGCCATAGTCCGCGTGTCCAAACACAGTGCACCCTGCTGGGAGACCCAATTCCAAAAATCCATCGAATAGGACGTTCCATAGGATCGGCCCAATGACCGACCCCAGGGGGCATCCCTTCGTCAGCCGTTTCTTTACCTGCATGGTATTGGCTGTGTACTGGCTCCATCTGTTATTGAAAAAGTTCTGTATGACCCTATATATATTTTCAGGGCATCTCTTCCTTTTAAGCTGATCCATTACCTCCGGCCACCAGGCATTATCAAAAGCTTCAGAAATGTCTAAGAATACTCCCATGATGTACTTCTCAGGACTCTATGATGGACTTCATAACATCCTATAAGACAAAGTCTGTTCCTGTCTCTTTTCTGAAGCCATATTGTTTTTCGTTGAGAGTTCCCTCAGTCTCACAGGCCATTATCAGTCTTCTGTTTACAAGCTTTTCTAAGACTTTGCCCAGCACTGGAAGTAATGTCAATGGCCGATAAGATTTAGGGTGATCAGGCTTTTTATTATTGCCTTTGTACAATGCCCCCAAGCACCCTTGCTCCTAAGGGGTCGAAAACACACCGGTTCAAAGACAGTCATTGCAAATTTTCATTAGAACTTCTTTAATCCTAGAATAGCTTCTTTTTAAGATCTCAGAAGTTATCCCATTTTTGCCTGGAGCTTTACCATTTTTCATTTGGTACACTGTTGTTGTAAGCTCCTCCATTGTGAATTCTGAGGAATCTTGTATCTCTGGAATAGTTCCCATTGCCTGTCTCTTGCCAGCGTGCTCCTCCCCCTCTTCATCATGGGAGTCATCCGACAGAAGCGTGTGGAGCAGAACCTCCATCGACCTACGTTGGTCGTAAATCATTTCACCATTAACAGTTATACATGGCGGTGGGGTGTTTTTCTTAAGTTTGTTGGCTGCTGGTTCATAGACTAGGCCCAAAAGGGTCTTCGTTCCCTACATGAGTTACAAACTCTTCCCACGACTGTGCCTTATTTTTCCGTACCCTGCCAAAGTAAGCCTGTGTCATATGCTTGTAGCTCCGGGAAAATTGCTCTCGCTCCTCACCTCGGAGTCTGTGAAGCTTTCTACTTTCTGTACGTAGTGTTTTCCTTTCATTTTCCAAATCTCTATCCCACCAGGAGAGGTTCGGAAGTCCCTGTGCAGTTTCCCGAAGATTTTCCTCGCACACATCCTGCAGGATCTTCATGAGTGCCACTACTCTGTCTTCATTATCTTCATTTTCCAAAACAGGACATTCTTTTATTTTACTCAGCAAGGCACGGTCAGAGACAGCCCAGTCTGCCATGTTGTGTACGTATCTGACTTCATTTTCTTTTTCCTCAATCAGAGGTACACTTTTCCCATCACCATGTATTTCAAAGACAATAAGACTGTTGTCAGATGAGCTTCCATCCGCCACAGCCCACTGCCTTACATAATTATGAGCTTTCAGATCCACCACCGTAATATTCAGGAACGACTGTGTATCATGGGCCTGCGAGGCGAAAGTAGGTAATTCTCCTTCTTTGTTGGCCATATCCATGCCATTTGTCACGAGAAACTGACTTACTTGTTCTCCTGCCTAGTCTGTAACTGGAGAATGCCACAGCTCAGACTTGGCATTAACATCAGCACCAATTATTAGCGGCTTATTCCTTAACATTTCCGCTGTAATTTCCCATATTTCTAAGTGTGCCTGTGTGTCTTCTCCGAACTGGAAGTAAGAGGATACCAACCAACATTCCGTCGTGACTTTGATTGCTTGCACGCAGACATGATGTGTGTTCGAGACACTAGCAATCATAGATATGTCTATATTCGTGTTCTGGGACAGATTGGTTTCTCTTTGCTGCAGAACAGCTTTCTACTGGTAAGTTCTTTTATAATCGCCGGCAGAGAGCAGTGACAAATAGAGGCGGTGCGACATACTGCAAATTAAATTATACATATTTTTATTTGTTTACATTGAAACTGTATGATTTTTAACTGAAGACGGAAATAAAACTGTTTACACCTTGCGATTAGAAAAATATTTCTTACAAACATTAAATAATAGGTTCTTTACACACTGCACACTACAAAAAAAAAGCATTTTTTTAAATTTATATTTAACCACACAAACACCATATATCTCATACTTTGCGAAAACGCTACTGTACTAAAACCACATAGTCAAAATATCTTAAAGTTTAGAAACTCAGATTTTTTACAGCTACCACTAATCATCTCTGACTCGATGTGACTAGTGCTGACCGTTCTCAAACTGAACAGACGAAAACCAAAGCTAGCTTTGATTGGCGCCCGGTTGCCTTAGCGACCGAACACTGTTGTTCAAAACACAGCAACGAAGCGACATCAGCAAGACGAGCGCTTTTTATGATTCGTGGTCTGTCTGTGCATTTCAGTCCGTGGTCACTGTTTCTGCCTGGTGAAGCAGGCTGTGAAGTATACTGTGTTACAAATTACTGAAAAAATATGATTTATTTTCGGTACCTAGGTTACGTTGTTTATTCTTTTTGTACTCTTGTCAAAACGTATTTAAATATTCGCGGGTTCTTCTGATTGGTTGTTTTGAGGACGTCGTTCATGCAACAACATTGACATGCGTAGGCTTTTGTCACATCGTTTTGGTTGCAATGCATCATAGTCAAGAAGAGCTCGTTAATTCACAGAAAATAAAGTTTGCCATGTTACCATATTAACATTAACGATAGTTACAAAAAATTACTCGGAAAACTGTAGGCTTCGAGAGGTAATGCTTTGGACAGAATAACGGCTGAGCATGGCTCGCTGGTCAGAGGCCACACATAACTCGAATAACGCATACGTTCCCACAGATTTATATAAATATTCATATTTATGAATATCCACGCGTACATACGCGCCACCTGGATAAATACGCAGCTCTCACATCTGTAAACACGAACTCTGGCTGTAATCCTCTACCACGCTCGACATTTATGGCGTAATAAACGAGATATACTGGCGTTAACACGAGAAAAACCGATATTGCGTTAACCTCGGCTCCGCAGGAAAACAAAGCAACAAGGCCTATAATTCAGCGATTCGTTTATGTTTTTGAAAGAAAAAAAAAAAAAAAGGTGTGGCGAAACATGGTAAGCGAAGTGCTAATTTTCGGTATGGTAATTCCTAAAATTTCAGCGGAGTCAAATACTAATCCAATTTACAAATTGAAATCAGACTGGAACAGCTAGAATTAGATTTTTACATTTCTGTCATCTACGATTTCCTGTTTTTAACGCAATAATTACAATCGTTGTTAGTGGCGTGGAGTTAATCTCGTTTTTGTAACAAGTAGTGGTAGGGCATTTATTCGGATCCTGCCTTGAATCTGGAAGCATTCTGAATGTAAACAGTGAATTTTCTTAAGACACCTGCCAACAATGTGGGGGATTATTAATGTCATAAATATAATTAGCAAGATTTTGCTGTTGTAATTATTGCTAGGCGGCTCACGGTTAATTGAGCACATTTTAAAACTCTGCTTGTCGTCTCCTTTTATTCTCATTTGTATCCTTTCTCTATACGTAAAATTAAAATTTTCATGAACAGTTTTATTAATTCAAGCGACATACAAGTGTAATATATAAATTTGTACTCTAATGTGTATAAAACAAAAACACTAGCTTCAGTAGTCATAGTAACATTACGCTCTCAAAAAAACGATAGGACTCAGTATTATTTTTATTAGTTTGCTGCAATTTAATTGTGAGCCTGAATGTTAGCGTTTACTAACTGTAGAATATACAGGTTGTTCCTTAACTCAAAACAGAAACTCCACCACTTTATTCCCCATGAACAATTATAAAAAAACATGTCTTAACATCCCAAGTCTGGAAACTACTCCGAAGGGTGGAAAAAACCATCGAAAGTAAGAAATTAAAAACATGTTCCGTCAAATATAATGTGCACGGACATGTCATTCTGAATTTTGGAACAAGATGTAATAGAACGAAGGTGTACAGAATGCAAACACGAGTATTGTAAACACATGTCCGCTTCTACGTGCTGTAGGGGTTGCTACCCTTTTGAACAAAATCATTTGTGTGTGTTCGTAAGTACATTCCAGTTACTGTTGTTATTGTTATCAATAATAATAATTCAGTGCTCAAACTGTAATTACAAGAACACACAGATGATTTTTTAGTTATTCAAAGGGTAGCAACCCCTACATCAAGTAAAAGCGGACTCGTGTTTACACTACTCGTGTTTGCATCCTGAATACCTTAATTCTATATTACCTAGTGTACAAAAACTCAAAATGACATGTCATCCATGCACATTTTATTTGACGGAACATGTTATTTATTTCTTACTTTCGATGGCGTTCTCCACCCTTCGGAGTGCTGCCCGGACATACATTTTTAAGACATTTTTCGAATAATTTTTCATTTGGGAAAAACCTGGTGGAGTTTCTGTACTGAGTTCAGGAACAACCTGTATGTAGTTACGTGAAGTAATTGTTTTCAAAAGTTGATTTCAGAAGTAACGCGAACAGCTTTTTCCAGAGATATTAATAAGTTAATTTTCTGTCAAAAACACAGTGTTTTAACAACTCCATTGGAAACTGCTACAACGAGTTAAAGCTTCTAGGTTGTATGTTATTTAAACAAGATCATTTTTCCATCCGAGGCTCAGAAGTACCGGGGAACTAAGGGCGACCGAGGCACGTGCGATACATGTCTCATCCCCTGGACTGGTGTCAACTTTACCGTCAGCAACTTACCGCTACGAGACTTAACAACGGTTATATGTCATTTGGCGGCGTGATAACGAGGAAAAGGAGCACCGCACATACTTGTACTACTTTAAATATTCGTTACAGTAGATTTCATACCATAAAAATGACTGTAAACATGCCAGTTAAAAATTTTTTTTTTAACTAGATCGTAATGGTGGAAATGTGAAACAGGACCTAGTTTGTCTTTGGACGAGAACATTTATATTAGTGCTATGTATAGGTGGTAACCGCTAAATTAGTAAAGTTTAAATAAATATATATAATTATAAATTTGCGCGCTGTTTGCCAGCAGAGGTAAGGCAGTATCATTTACGGTAAGTTTAAAGCGGGAAATGTTACGTTAAATTTAAGTATACCAACGAAGTCCACAAACGACGGACCCAGACAGTAAAGGTTGATGCATATTATCATGCACGAAACGTTTCAAGCACGTAGCGTATCGGTTCGGGCCACCGCATCGTTGATTTATACTATCAGGTTTTAGACGTTTCAAGCACGTACAGTCAGGAGTGGATATGCCAACGAAACACACAAAGTGATTGTGAAGATTGCGTAATGTTTCATTGTAACACGAAAGAACTTTGTACAATTGCAGTATTGCTTGACGAAGACGAAGACAAGTTGAACTCCAATAAAAAAAATTTTATTTGGCGTTGATGAAATATATA
>NQII01001638.1:365100-463171 GCA_002778355.1 Clitarchus hookeri
AGGAGAATAATGGACACTGTACAAGACGCTAATGGATGTCGAGTTAAAGTATCACAAATATTTTCGAATGAATGAAATGCAGTTTGAATATATACTGGAAAATATTGCATTCTTAATAAAGAGGCAAGATACAACATTCAAGGACGCTATAACGCCTAAGGATAAATAAGAGTCACTGTAAGGTATAAAAAACATGTTTACACAGTACGAACATAACGTTATTTACATTCATAAACATAAGTTTTCACAAAAAATTGTATTGCATGGTCAAGTATTTTGTATTATAATTTATTAATTTCTTGCGAAAAATGTTCATAAAAATTATAAGTGAACTGTAGTTGGTTTACAGCATCATTTCTTTGCGAATACAGATGCCGGTGAATGCATGGATGTTGAAAAATTTATGGATGCATGTGATTTATAAGAGGTAGTAGGTGAAGGACCAGCTACAGGAGTAGGCACACTGCATGATGGTGATGCACGCGACTTGTGTATTGTACTTTGCGTCTCCAGTTGTCCGACTACAGAGCACACTCTGGATTTCTCAAGGGCACGGTGATATGGATACATTTTCTTGACAGTCTGCGCCAAACTGTGGAACAAAGCATCCGTCTTATCTTCTTTACCTGTTTAATTTGTAAAATATGTTTCATTAGTACTGCGGTTGCAGTTTGCTCTGTCGGTTTTGTTTTTCTCTTAGCAATGAATGGGCGTTCGTTTGACGTCTCTTTTCAGCCAAAACTACCATTTCAGAATTTTCATGTGTAATACTAACTACAGAGCATTCAAATGTATCTTTAGGATCAGAAATAACTGGTTCTGTTATTGTCTGTGAATTATCGTTCTCAGTTTTGTCACAAGATGAATTGGAAGCTTTTAACGAATGCATGGTTGGCCTGTCGTATAAATGTGGGAATAAGAAACTCATCTCATCCTCAAATTCCAATTTTTTTGATGTAGTTGATGACTGGCCACTTTGTTCTTCACTTTCGTAAATTTCTCCGGAAACTATATCCAAGTGCTGTCCACTGATTATTGCATATTCTCCTGAAAGAAAAAAAGCAATTTGTATGCTCAGGTTTTATTTATATTTTGCTTATGTAATTAAATCAATTGTATGTTAAATAATTTAATTTTGTTTCAGGTATTTTGCGACCAGAGATTCGTTCAAAACTATTGCATTCAGTTTCCGCCTTTCTCATTATACCGTCAAATACGCTGTTGAAGATATTTGCAATGCAATTATCGCAACAACGAAAAGCGAGTGTATACCCGTTCCTACTGCTACACAATGGGACACAGTGCTCACGACTTTTGGGAGATTTGGAATTTCCCATATTGCATCGCAGCAGTCGACGGCAAATACGCCCAGATAAGTGCCCTGGCAAACAGTGGGCCTCTGTTTTTTTATTGTAAGAAGATCTTTTCATTTGTCCTGTTGGCTCTAGTTGATGATGTATATATATATAGATTTGTTGCGATGTACATAGACAGTTACGGCAAAAACAGTGACGGGTGAATATTCCAGAATTCACAGCTAGGTATCTTGCCAATGGCACATTGTCGTTAACAAAAGATAAAACCCTCCCAGGAATGCAGAAGCCGATGCTTTACCTGATAGTAGGTGATGGGGCATTTCCGTTGAAGCCTTACATAATGAGATCGTATCCTGTATCACGAAAACATGATAATCTGAAGCAACATTTCAACTATCGTCTTTCTAGGGCCAGAAGGGTCGTGGAGAATTTTTTTGGAATTTTAGCCCAAAGATTTCGTATTTACAACTGACGAGTTGCATTTCAAACCGGATATTGTAGACAGAGAAACTTTTACAACGTGCATACTGCATAATTTCATAGGTGTACATTCCAATTACTGTGAAATCGAAGAGCAGAATGAGGAAATCATTATTTGAAAACTCGTCAGTCAAGGAAATAGTACAAAATTGGCCTCCCACGTAAGCGACACACAGCATTCTTCGTATATATTACCTTTCAGCCGTAGTTGTTCTCCAATCACCCACCACACCGTTTTTTTTTCTGTGAATCATGGTTCCACTTATCAATATAGTTGAACAGGCTTTCTTGATCACGAACACGTTCAATGAACTTTTCACAATTCATTTCCAAACCATTATTTTCTTTCACGAATCCAAACAGAAGACGCCAACCACTTCTAGGTCTGAACGCGACTGAACTAACGGTACATATATACTTATTTTACGGTCATGTACGTTCCTGCATATCCAGCACGTCGCACATAGGTAAAATATTCTCGGCGAGAATACCAGACGGTAACGCAACGTGCCCGATCCGATACGTGCCGTACGAAATGAACACCACTATTAAAAACAATGGAACAATATTTTTGGGAACCGATACGCTACGAGCGTGAAACTTTTCGTACATTATAATATGAATCGACGTTAAGGGAGCAGGTTTCCTCACACTACCGGCCAGAATCATGCTGGTGATGGCGGGGGCGGGAATACACAGACTGACGCAGCATAACTCCATCGTCTGGAAGCCATTTCCTGTCCATCCGCCACGGCTGACAGTTCCACGTAGACCAAGAAGGGAAGGGGGGGGGGGCGTGTATTGGATTCGCGCCCCAAAGAGTGGGTGGAAGGGAGAAAAAGAGAAAAACAGAGAGAGAGAGAAGGAGACGGAGAACAAGGCGCCCCTCAAGTGCGCGCGTCACATAACATCCTGCCAAATTTCCGTCGGCGAAAGAAAACATTTTTTTTTGTCTGGTTGCTTTTTGTCAGCTCGGAGAAGGAAATATGAGGGTTGGCAAAATGCGATATTTCTGAAAAGGCCACATCCCCCCTCCCTCCCTTTTCTTTCAGTTCCGACCAAGCCTTCATCACCATCTTTCCCCCTTCCCGCTTCCAGTTGCTTTCTCACGTCAGTCTTCAACCCTGCTTATCGTAGCCGCAGCTTCTGTTTTTATTCTTCTTTTCTTACCTCTACTTGCAAACACTTTTTTTTTACTCCTTTCTCTCTACGATTCCATGCCGACGGCGTTTCCTGTGCCATCCGGGTGGCTCCGTCGTGACGTCATTCACCTCTGCCACACCCTCGCTAGTCTTCTGTCGCGGACTGGGCAAGTTGGCAACATGCGCCGCTCGCAATCCACTCCTCCCACCCCCTTCTGACAGAAATCCTTATTCGACCCACCCACGTCCATGACGAAATGTGCGCAATAATTAACGTCGGGTGCCGATTTCCCAGCTCGCAACACGGAAAACAGATTCATTCAACGCCACAGGACAGTCATTTGAATATAAGTATTACTTTTGAAGAACCTGAACGTCATCAGATAAGGATTCTTTCGGAGTTTTAGGGAGATACTTCCATTCCTATTGAGAACGAAGTCTTACCTTTCACAGTGTTAAATATACCTCACGGTTTGGTGAAAAGGCACTTCATGTAAATAAAATTAAATGCTAATAATTTATTGAAAACATTTATTAAAGAAAACATTTTAAATGAAATATTTAATTTTATGGCAAATAAAAAATAGTTAAACATTTTGTTAGAATGGAACTGTTCCAAATGTTATTTTTTCTTTTTTTTTAAACCTGAAGACAGAAGTTGCAGCAAGTTTTCTAATATCAGGTCAGTTCAAGATGTAATTGTGAACGTAATACCTAAAAGGAAAAAAATCTACACTTTATTTTTTTTATATATGCCATTATAGGCATATAAACGTTAACACGGCCACTGACAATTAAGAAAGCGCAACTAGCTGATAACTTAAGGAATTTCCCTAGCGTTCAAAGCCTAGGAAAACCAATTATTTATTTATATACGTACACACAGTACACATAATGGAGACGCAGCCCCTCGTCCACCTCGATGACGACACACATTTTTTTTCAGGTAATTCACCAATGGATACACCACTCGTTAATGTTCTGGTGTGCACTGGCGTACACCGATCGAGAGAATTTCCGAACAACAGGTTGTTTATACAGGCTGTATTTGAAATGAGGGCAGATAATTTGGGGAAATGAAAGGGGTTGTCGAGGCGAGTGCTTTGATGTAATGAACATGGTGTTGAGGATGTGTTCATATGCTACAAATGAAATAAAGCTCAAGACCATGTGCTGTAAGTAGTAATTACTATGTAAATAGCATGTAGCACAATCATTCAAAAGTGAGTAGATATCGAAACCGCAAGTACAGTATTACAAACATTGCAAGGATCGCAGTAGCTGGTGCGGAAATGAGGGAGCAGCCAGCCTTACTATTCCGGGGGCAGCGGTGGCGTAGTGTCCAGGTAGCTCGCCTCCCACCACGGCGATCCGGGCTCGATCCCCGGCGGTTTCACTCCCGGACCTTCGCATGTGGGAATCGTGCTGGACGATGCCGCTTGCGGGCGAGTACCCCCGTTTCCCCCGCCTTTGCATTCCAGCGCCGCTCCATTCTAGTGTCTCATCTCTGTCATGCCCGGGGATAGCGGTCACCTACGGGTCCCAGCTTGAACGACCGTCACTCGGAGGGTGTCGCCTTGCCCTGGGTGCACTCCCCACACGCCAGTTATTTATTTTCTTACTATTCCGAGTACAACAGCTCACTACGCGGCACATGGAGCTGTGAAACAAGGTCTACGGCCATCACTTTGAACAATTGTTGTATTACTGTACTTACGGTTTCAATGTCAACTCGCTCTGAGTGATTGTTCTGTATGTTTTTACATGATAATTATTGCTTACAGCATATTCGCCTTCCGTTTTATTTTATTTGTAGCATAAGGACGCATCCCCGACACCATGTTCACTACATCAAAACACTTGTATCGACACCCTCTTCCATTCCCCAAAATACCCGCAGTGATTTCAAAAACATCACTAATATTTTTTAAATGATTTCTTTCATTGATGCAAAATAAATTTAAGACACAGAAAAGAATACATATTTAACACTGTACTAACGGCTTTACTTATGAACGTACTATTTTTAAAATACGCTCAAAGTCTCTCATTTTTCTGCAGTGTTCGTGTGGAGTTCAAGGCACAAATATTTTCCGTTGCAGTTAAATTCGGCCATTTGCTTTTCTGTGACTTTACCATTCACAAATGTTTTATTTATTTATACGTGTGCTTGCGAGGTTGAGTTCGAAAATTCATGGGTTATTGTCAGGGTGCACATCTAACATATCCACCGGCATTTCAGGTCGGTTGAACCGGCGGATACACCAATTCAACTGAACTCGACTCAAAGATTAGTTTCTGAACGGGCAGTGTACATCGGTGGATGCAATGGTGAATTTCCGAAAACGCGGCATATAGAAAGAAGGAGGTCATATGCCATTTTTTCCGTGTTTAGACTACTCGCCTCCCACCTAGGCGAACTGGGTTTGCTTCCCCGCTGGGTCACTCCTGGATTTTACACACGTGGGAATTGTGCCGGACGATGCTGCTGGTCGGCGCTTTTTCTCGGGGATCTCCCGATTCCCCGTCTTTGCATTCCGGTGCTTTTCCGTACTCACCTCGTTTCACCCACATCGGCTTTCAAGACCTCGATGTTAACAGCCGCCCAAATCTCTCCACTCCACTTTGGATTTCGGAGCTAGTTAGTTTCATGATCCGGCATAAAGTAGTAGCTCTGTGGTAGCACATTTCTCTCTGCTCGTGGCGCCACAGTGCGGTGAGTCAAACAACTTCCCGTATAGTGCATTCCGTTTACTTTCAATTTTTCTGAAGCCCTGCTAAAGCTCTGCATCCACAATATTCCTCCGCCTTATAAAAGAAAGCTCAACCGAGCCTAGAAAATTACACCAAAGGGACAGTGCACCGCATTCGTGAGCACTGAAAGTAATAATATTTTGCATAAGAACTATTTATTACTATGCATTACCAACACACCTATTTTATTCCTGCTTTTATTAATGTTAATTACAAATTAAATATTATAATTTAAAGATAAAATATAAATACAATTTCAATTTAACTAAAAATAGGGTACTTTTATGTTAACAGAAGTATAAAACGCTTTCGATGTACCGCATAATTAGGAAACAGCCAAAGACGTCACAAATGGGGTGATTTTTCAAAGTTTTGAATCAGAAAGTGTGAAGAAACCGCTAATAGACTGTAGTATTATTCGCTCGTTCACACCACACTGGCACACCATAGCGACGCATATTTTCGACGCTCTTAACACGGATTAACAAGTTCGCATGTCACGCCGACCAGGAAGACTGTAGGAATTGATTGGATTTCAGTGACTACAATCCACACATCAACATAATTTCTCTGTTATCTGCATACTCATAACTCCAAATTTTGTTAGGTTTGTCGATCAGCAGCTAGCAGGTAAGTGTTGAGCACGAACGAACACAAACCATCATTCGCCGCCATGATATTTCGCACTAAGTCAATCAAAACAATGGCACCAGTGTGGCCAGCCAAACAAATTAAGTCACACACATAAACAGTATTATGCAATATATACACCATCAACATACCTCCTACTGAAAAGGATTATTTCTAAGTTCACAAGAAAACTACACAATATAAACATGGAATGAGTGGGTCTAATATCGCACTGTGATGTTAATCCACAGGAAGTGGACAAATCTTGTTGACAGGTAGTACTAACTGACGCTGTGGTGTTCTTAAGGTTACCACACGAACTACACCATCTTGGCCTGGATGTACTGCTGACACTCTGGCAGTCTTCCACTTAGTGGTGGCAAAATTGAGTCTTTCAGCAACACTAAGTGGTTGATGCATGTGTCAGAAACAGATTGTGTCCATTTTATTCTTTGCTGGAGATTGTGTAGGTACTCCACATTCCATATCTTCCATATTTGTTGGTGAAACTGTGTGATCATTTGCCAGCGGTCAAGATGGTTTATAGGTATATCACACATATTGTGGTCAGGCAAAGCTACAAATGGCTCACCCACAATGAAGTTGCCTGGTGTCAGAACATCATACTGCCGAATATATGTTGAAAGGGCACATATAGATCTTGAATTCAACACTGCCGAGATCTGCGCAAACAGCGTTGAAAGTTCTTCGAAGATCAACAACTGAGTACCTACAACTCTTGCTGCTTCCCACATACCTCCAAAGTTTGGACTTGTTGAAGGGTCGAAGTTCCACTTTGACTCTCTCAGGTTCACCTTAGCTGCAATCTATTCTTCATTATCCCCTGAAAACAATGTTGCATACACCTCCTTGTGTTATTCATGTGTTCCTACAAAATTGGTGCCATTATCGGAGCACACATCATTCGCGACAACGAGAACGCTGCAGCACACAAGGATAAAGATACCTAACATGTTACGTGATGCCCTCGAAAGAGTCTCGTCACTGACGAAGCTGTCAGTCTATCATAAGGAACGCTACCACACACAAGGATAAAGGAGTCTAACAAGTTACGTGAGGCTGGCGAACAATTAGTCATGCAAGAGAGACATCATGACTACACGACGTTGCGAAACACATATGAAAATAATTATAAAACAAATAGTTATATGCATTTAACAACATATGTATATTGTATCGTATTGCGTGTTCTGAACCGCGGGTGTGTAGGGTCTGAATGTACAAATCTTCATATACTGTATTTCTATATACTCGGTGGCGAGGCTCTGTTGCACGTTTTCTGGAAACGATGTCCCTCACAGGTATCTGCAACTCCTTCAGTCTCTTCTTCATGCTGTCTCCCTCGTCTTCGTTCCGCGTAACTGCCCGTACCGGATGCCGGGTGCCGAGACAATTCTTGCTGACTCCAGTGCTCAATTCACAGTGTCCTGCATGCTGTTGGGTGCAGCCAGACGTACCGCTTGCTGTACCTCCGTGTCGCCAATTGCATTGATGAAAAAGCCAACTGCGATGATGTCGCGCGCTACCTCGGGGCACTCTTCCAGAGATAGGTGGGAAAGTTGCAATGATGTGTTGCCATAGTTCCTGCAGTGGCTCTCCTGGTCGCTGAGTGCGACTCCGCTGTGGTACAAGGTGGGCATGTCGCAGGTATTGGTCGACGAAACGTAGCTCCGTAGCTAACGCCAGTGTAGGGCACAGCAGTGGTATGCTCAGTGCAGGAACTTTGTAGTCAGTTCGCTGTTCATCCGACCAGCCATTCAGTGTGGTGACCGAGCTGGTGTTGGTACGTCTGCCAAGAGTTCTGACCATCGTAAGAGGCGAGATTAATTGCGATACCCTTCCCCTTTACTGGCTGAGCGACACCAATGCTATAGTGCTGCTGGTTATCCTCCGATGTTGCTGTGTTGGTTACGATTTGCACTGCTTCCCCACTTTCTCGGCTGCCGGTAAGGTAATGATAGAAATCCGCTGCTGAAGGAATTCGTGCCATTCATTCTTCATTGCACTGATTTCGTTCTCAACACTTTCCATCCTCTCGTTTACTCTGGTCAATAATTAATTTGCACTGTCCATTTTTAGCCTAATTTCCGAAGGTGAAAAACGCTTATTAGATCACTTTCCTGTTAGTGGGCCTGTGTGTGTTTGTGCGCATGTGTCCGCCCCCCAATTAATTTTTTAATGCAAAGACCTAATTTCACCAAACTTGGTTCACAGTACTTAGTAAGGATACCTGACTTTTATAGTATTCGACTACATCAGGCACTTACTTCAAAATAGAGGCCAGGTTGAAATTTGAGGTGATACATCATATCTCTGGAACCATTCAACCAATTTAAACCAAATTTTTCATTCTCGCAGAGAATTATGTAAGCAATAAATTTTGAGATGGATATTGTTGTTATACCGCCATTTGAGAAAATAGCACCAAATAAAGAAATGTAATTTGTTCGTTATATCTCGAAAACTATTACACCAATTTCCACCCAATTTGGGAGGTAAGTAATACTATGATAGGCCAAGTAAACTAAGCTATTGAATATGATTAGGTAATTATTAATAAAACGGTGGCCATAAAATTTATTTTTAGATTTATTTGGTGTACCTGCGATACCATTTGAAAAAAATTTGACCGAATTTTGTATACTGAAAGTATCTGTTAGGAGCATTACATATACCAACACATAACCACTTTTGGTGACCATTTTGGATGTAAGGGTCATATTTATAGAAAAGGTTATTATATCATACCTCGGTAAAACAATCTACCTATTCCTGCCAAATTTGGCACCAAAGTAGTACTGATGCTGATGATGTCAAGTTGTACGTTTTAAGCATCCCAGTCACTTATTTTCAAAATTACGGCAATATTGTCATTTAAGATTAGAATGCTATGTCATCGAAATTATGTAATCAATTCAAACATAGCTTTGAATTTTGGCAGTATACATTACATCTATCAACTGTATCAACACGGAGCGTATTTTCTCTGCCATTTTGTAAGATGGCATCATGCGAATAAATAAAGTTTTTATGCCATATCTCGGTAAAACATTAATCAATTTCTATAAAATTTGTCAAAAAGATAGTACTGCAATAGATTATATCTAATTGTATATGTTAAGTGCTTTAGACATTTATTTTCAAAATGGCGGATATTTAGTTATTTTAACTTTAATAGCTTTATTATGGAAACCATGTAATCATTTCCAACTTAGCATTATATACTGGCAGTAGAAATAACAACTATCAATTGTCTCTACACTGAACATCTTTTGTCCGACATTTTGTAAGATAGCACAAAGCGATTGAATAAAGTTTTGTGTCATATCTCAGGAAACAATTAACCAATTCCTATCAAATTTGGCCAACAAGTAGTACTGAGGCAGATGATGTTAAGTGATATGTTTTAAAAATTACATACACATATTTCCAAAATGGCATCCATCGTCATTTTCAGCTTAGAATGTTTTACCTAAGCAACCATGTAAACAATTCCAACTTAACTTTTTATGCTGGAAGTTGGTATAACAACTATCAACTGTATCTACACGAAGCATATTTTGTCCGCCATTTCGTAAGATAGCGATACTCGAATTAAAAAAGTTTTCATGTTATACCTCGGGAATCAATTGACAGATTCCTACCAAATTTGGCAACCAAATACTACTGCTGCAGGTGGTGTAAATTGGCATGCTTTAACTAGGCCAGGCACTAATTTTAAAAATGGTAGCGATATAAATATTTTAGATCAGTATATTTTATCAAAGAAACAAATTCCAACTTTAGTTTGTATGCTGGCAGTGACTATTACAACCATAAAACATGTTTATGCAAAGTTTCATTTCTCTGCCGTTTTGTAAAAAAAGTAATATTTTTATCTTATGTCTCGGAAAAAATCAACCCATTCTTACACAATTTGGCGAAGATGTTCTGTAGTAGGCCTAATGGTGGCTATAAAATAGTTTTATTTTTCTGTATTATACTACAAAGTTAGGTAAGTATTATATTTTAACTTGACTTCATAAATTGATATTATACAATTATCGAATATGTAACTACATTACTTTTTTATCCTCCACTTATGAAGATCGTTATATGAAAATTATGGAGGTTTTATGCCATATATCGAGGACCAATCAACCAATTCCCACCAAACGTTACACTGGGACATTTAAACTAATTCGTACCAAATTGATCACAGTATAAATGCTACAGAAGTTGGTGTAAACTTCCATAATATAAATGGGTCAGACAACTATTTTCAAAATGGCGGCATCATAATAAATTAAGGTAAGTTTTTCACTTATACTAATCAATTTAACCAAATTTTGTTTGTAGATATTATAAATAACAAATTTGGGAAATTTTGTACGACAGCATTAAATAAGGAAATAAAGTTTTTTGTGGCATATATCAAGGGTCAAACAACCGGTTTCCACAAAATTCTTCATACAGGTATCGCTACGGTAGGCCACGAAAATTTACATGTTTTAAGTGCCTCAGTCACTTATTTTCAAAAAAATTAGGGTAGTAAACTATAATTCGAAACATTAGGTTTATTAAATCCGAAGTTTATGCTACGAATCCGACCTCCATAATGCAGAGCTTTGCACGCTAGCTTGTTGTACGAGTTTTCCTGGGTTCAAGTCCTAGGTAAGGCGCGTATGTATTAGTAATTGTCTCACTAATGTTGCATACGTTTCTGGTTTCATTTATAATGTTATTGATTTCAAAGAGAAGTCAAGACCTACCAACAAACACAGTTTTTAAGAATTTATTTAAAAATTAATTGTACCCACGCCGAGAAAAGTAGGCTTATTAGTCATACCATTATTTCCTTGTTCCACTTACACTGTCAATTTTATCGCCCATGCAGTAAATTTTTGTCTTCATTAACTCGCTATTGCCGCCTAGTTTGCTGTTAACATATTTATTTCCAGTGTGTATTTTGCTGTTTACAATTTTCATTTACGGTATATATTTTCTTGCATAAATTGTATTTTACAAGGTTTATTTTCGTTTCTATAGTTTCATTACTTGTGTCTATATTTTATGTACTAAATTACCGACATTTTTTATTTGACTAATTACATTACAAATTAAACTTACTACAACTTCCTTCAAGTTATTTGTATTTGCGTTCACTTGGCTACTTAACCTCTCAATTAATGGCTGTAGTTATTCCCGTTCTGCAGACATTTTTCTAGTTAACGTTCTCTGCGATGGTTACACAAAAAAGTCTTAACATTTTTTGGCCTACAACATTTCGGTTAATTGATTTGTTCTAATTTTATTAAATACAAGGCTTTTTCCTAACCTAATTTACCTTTAAATGCCTCGATCCCACATCTGACACCAGTGTTACAAGTCCCCAGAGGTGCATTTACAAGTCCCCAGAGGTGCATATCCGAGTTCATGGGGTATGGAGGTATTAATAATAATAATAATAAAAAACAAAGTTAATTTTTAATTTATTCACACAGCTATTATTTACAACATTAAACTACCAATCTCCACTATTACTTTTGTCATTCTTAGTAAGCGAAATATCGGATGTCTATCTCAACTCCAATGAAATGTTTTCAAATGTCTCTATATTGGTTAGTCACCTAACTCACACTCATTATTTACACATGCTCTATCTGTTTAATGCCTTAGTTCCAAATGTGTTACACTCACGCATCCAATTCAATAGTCCCGTCCATCAGTCTCACTCTCCACTGTGCTTCACTCCCGCTGGTCACTTTAATCGCCTCTCGTCTCTCTGCTGGCTCGCAGCTTCGCTGTATTTGCACACCTGTCGCCTTCAAGGCTCCACAATCCTCCAAACTCTGAACTGTCGGCTCAGAGGCTCGTCGTGGCTTAATTAGTCTCGCTCGCCCGGTCTAGAAGATTACTCGCACCCCGAGTCACGCCGAGAGATGATATAGCAATGACCAGAACATTCATGCAAAGATAGCCCCAGAAATCCTATCCGCTGAATGTCAGGAGCGTTCGAGTCGCGATAGGCTAATCGCGGCTGCATGTGACAGTTTGCCTTTGTGAATCGCCGCCCGCCCCTCAGGTTACAAGTGTGGCTTTCCCACACTCCTTCGCTTGCATAAGCGGGACGTTGCAAGCGAAGCGATGCAGACGAGTAAAACATAACAATTCTTTATATTTACTGCATGCAGAGGGAAAACTGTCGCGGGGATTGGCAACTTTCCTGACATCGTTCTATGCCGACAAAAGCAACATGTACTAATATCTGTAATCGAGAGAGCACTTCGAAATGACAGACTTCTATATTGTAGGTACTGCTATGCGTATTCGTCCTTTTGTGACTACCTACCCTATGTATAATGGCCGGGGAAAACTGTTGATAACCAAGGACCTGTATCGTTAGCGGTAAATTGCTATTCCTGAAGCACATGCTAGCCGAAGTTAATTTTCATAGAATTACAGTTAATTTGACATTTTTTGGAGATCTCCGTTTCAGTTATAAACAATTTTCAATTCGTTTCATTATCAGATGCAAGTCTCCAAGTTGTACAATATTCTTACAATGCAGCTGTTAACGAGAGAGCAGATGACAGTCGGCTTACAACATATGCAGTATTGTGAATACACAATAGCCTATTTCGGAAGAGAAAAGGATTTTTTTTTTGGTCCCTGCAAATGGTACAATTCCGGATGGAGACATCGTTATACCAACACTACAGTTATGGCAGTATAGAAAAAACAAGTCGTCGTATCAAACAACGATCAGAGAATGTTTGACGCAAGGATATAATATCAAGAAACGTAATTTTTGCAAAAAAAAAAAAAGGTCTGTCTGCCTTTTATTATCACTTTTCCACTGCGATAGAGCAAGCTTCAAGCGGGCGTATGTGATACCAGATACTTTTAAATGACACTGTTTCCGTGAGAGCGAGTGTGACGACTAGCTGAAACGTAACATTGATAAAGCATTTAATATCTATAGTCGGTTCACGACTGGAAGAAACTTTTGAAAATCAACCTATGAAAAAACACCCTAGCCGTTTGCGAAATGCATATAACATTACAAACAGTGGCGAGCGCGAATACAGTTATGCCCTTAGGTTGCCAGAACAAAGAGAGGAAATAGTTCCAAAGTTTTAACTTAATTGTTCATTTATCGCTTACAAATGGGTGTCGAAAAGACTTGTATCTTATTATGCCAATTATTAATGACGTGATTCTAACGTATTTAGATTTCAACGTTTCTTGCATAGTCACATAATCACGCTCAAGGTGAAAGTAACGTGGCCATTTGTTTACTAACCTTGGTTCCTTGTGTTGTTGGCGTGGTGTGGTTGACACACGTGCCAGAGAATATGTGCGATTATCTTGTTTACCTTATAATAATTCATTTATTTGTCTTGTTTTACTAATATCCGCTCTTTATTATTTGGTTTTTAATAACGCATGATTTTAATTTGTGCTCACTTTCTCGTTGTACTGATTGCTTTTGTTATGTGTTTCGTGCACGTGTCTTTCCCTTGCCACTCTATTCTAACGTTGCAGTATTTGCACATAAGAATTGTTTTCACATTGTCGAAGACGTAGAATCCTTCACTCGCAAACTCTGTCATCCTGTCGAAAACCGCCACAACCATTTTTAAATAATGTTTTACAATTGCGCGAAACATCCGACTCAATCCACCACCACGCCATTTTAACGTCTGTAGCAATTTCTATCAATGCTGATGATCTTGCCTTCGATGTACGGGAATTTATAGAAAGTCACTAAAATCGATTGTAAATAGACAACAACTATCGATTCATCAATATACTCGCATTTTGGGTTTATAGAATTAAATGTTTTTCGCTGGCATCGCATATTCTTTTGTGTGAAATTCTCAAGATTAAAAACTTTACGCTGGTGGAATATCCATTAATAATTTTTATAATGGGTACGTGCATGTACGAACACATGTACACACACACACAGTGGAATGTAAACATTGACATGTGACTGCCACATGGCAGTCACATGGCAATGTTTGTTTACCTTTGGGGGAAGGATACAAAATGGGCTTGAAAGTAGATCTTTAGCAGGGCTTCAAGAAAGTCTCTTCCAGTCGTGAAACGACTATAGTTCTATTTGTGCACATATAGAATTACCCGACGTTTTGCCATCGACAGAGACAGTTCGATGCTGGTGAGAAACAGGCACGTAGGACGGAAATTAATTTAGAAATATTTTTCACAATTTATTTGGTCTGGTTGCACAGCGGAGCGAGCAACCTGTTACGAAACGAACCCCAAACCTCCCCATTCTATTTTTAACTCGCCTAGTCTCGGAAATACTCTAAACCTGTTGTTGCCGTTTAGCTTTCACCAGAATGTAGCGCATTTGCGCGACTATATACGGGCGTCGAGCCTAAGTAGGAAAAAATCACGCACCTGCAAACTATAGTGTTAATCTACAAATAACTCGAGACATCTGGGGCCCAGGAGAAAATTACGGAAAGTCGGAAAGGACAGAGATATGAGTAGCGAATTAAGGGGAATTTAAGCTGAAGCCAGAACGCGGTGGTTGCAAAGGAGATTGCGGAGAGAAAGATGAATTAAAAAAACAACTAGAGAAATGCGGAAGGCTAGTATAAACGGAAGCAAAGGAGACGGGCGTAAAAACACGAACTTGGAAATAAAGAAAGAATTTCAATATAGAAAGCGAAGAAAATTCAAAGAGATCTTGCTGTTTAAAAGTTATCATACCGTCATTTGGCCGAAAAGTGTTTTCAGATGCATCTTCCTACTTACTCTTATCATTAGTCGCTTCATCTTCTGAGTTCACTTATCGTGATCTGCGGTCTGCGAATCAATCAGTATACAAAGCAATGGAAATAAACTTAAGTACGGACAAGTATTCTGCGTTACAATCGCGTGATTAGTGGTGAAACGGCTTCTTCAACTTAGGAGGATACAAAATGTATATACACTCGTCAAAAGTTTTGCGCCACCTGTAACTGGGTTGCACACGCAGGATGTTCGCTGGGACAGTCGGCGCATTACAAAATGGCATTCGTCAATTAAGTCTAGCCCGGTATTCTGTGTAGGTGTGTATGGTCATCCCATACTCTTTCTTGGTCTGTTAGCAACCGAGTTACTCAGTAATACCGGGGGTGTACAACATTTTTGATGCGTGACGTATTTAAAATAAATTAAAAACATTCAATAGAAATTGTAAACAATATACCAATCGTGGGAAAACTGCGGCCCGCGGATCATTCGCAGTACCCGCATGCTTGACTCACCGCAACTTTTAAAAATAACAGTGGAAATGACCAGTGAATATAAATAACGTGGTCCGCATTGGCCCACGAAACATTTTTAAATTACAGGTTATATTGCAATGTTGCACTAAAATAAACTTTGCAAACTAAATATATTTGTTTAAACCAAATGTGAAGATGGCAGCACATGTCTAACGGTATATNTGCGGCCCGCGGATCATTCGCAGTACCCGCATGCTTGACTCACCGCAACTTTTAAAAATAACAGTGGAAATGACCAGTGAATATAAATAACGTGGTCCGCATTGGCCCACGAAACATTTTTAAATTACAGGTTATATTGCAATGTTGCTCTAAAATAAACTTTGCAAACTAAATATATTTGTTTAAACCAAATGTGAAGATGGCAGCACATGTCTAACGGTATATNCTAAAATAAACTTTGCAAACTAAATATATTTGTTTAAACCAAATGTGAAGATGGCAGCACATGTCTAACGGTATATTTGAAAATTGATAGCGAAAAATCCTTTATATAACTTGTACAGTACACCAGTAAAAGGTGAAAGATGTAAAGTGGAGTGAAGAGAGTTGGGCGGCTTTTTTGACATCGAGATACAGAAGACGCCGATGAGGTGAGTATGGAGTAGCGTCGGGACGCAAGGGAGGGGAAAACAGGAGATCCCCGAGGAAACCCGCTGACTAGCAGCATGATTCCCACATGCGAAAATCCGGGAGCGACCCTGGTTCGCCTAGGTAGACGAGTAGTTTGATCACTACAACACCGCGGCCCCATGTGAAATACGTAAATAGATGCCGTAAAAGATCTTCCCAGGACACGAGTATCTCGGTCACTGTAACTCACTCAACGATAAAAGTTAATAGTGTGATCCATAGCACAAAACTGAGGTTTGGCTTTGACTCCAACGCGAAAAATGTTTCCCCATCCCTGCAACGAAACAGATTGGGTAATCATTTGCTCTCATTTGGGGGCTATTTCCTAAGTTTAAGGAGGTCCAATTTATATCCTTCCCCCACCCAGTGCCGGATTAGCCACGTAGCAAGAGTTAGCAAATGCTACGGGCCCCGCGCCTCGGGGGCCTCGCTCCTTCGTGCAAAAAAAAACTCTTATCAAGTAGGTAAGATATGTTATACCACCCACCGTCCAATGGAAAGACGTAGTAGTTATTCAAAAAGTCAGCGCTGGCCACACCATATTCATTTTATGAGTATATTATGTTGCAAGTTGGCAACACCACAATACTTAGAGGGGAATCCCGTAATATTGTTTTCGAGCTGTCTGCTGTTCGTATAACCAGACCATTTAGAATAGTTTTCTATTGATTACCAATAAAAAAGCAACTAATGGACATTTAATTTTATAAGTCTACTATTACAGTCAGTCCTTTCTTCCACATTAAATTCANATAGTTTTCTATTGATTACCAATAAGAAAGCAACTAATGGACATTAAATTTTATAAGTCTACTATTACAGTCAGTCCTTTCTTCCACATTAAATTTATTTTATTTTTAATTTTTTTGATACGAGCCATCTAGAGTGAAGGTTGTTTTTTTTTGTTTTCGGACAATTTTTTTTACATTGTGTTGCAGTTTCGCAGTTCTTACGTTTATTTTGTGTTTTTGTTTTCGTTTGCTGATCACTGCGGGCTAATACAATATCAATGTATAATACTACTGTTTTACAACAGTAAAATAANATTTTATTTTTAATTTTTTTGATACGAGCCATCTAGAGTGAAGGTTGTTTTTTTTTGTTTTCGGACAATTTTTTTTACATTGTGTTGCAGTTTCGCAGTTCTTACGTTTATTTTGTGTTTTTGTTTTCGTTTGCTGATCACTGTGGGCTAATACAATATCAATGTATAATACTACTGTTTTACAACAGTAAAATAAGGTAAGCTATTTATTTTGTTCATAATATACTTCAGCAAGTTAAAAAAACAAGACATGTTTTAGGGCTGAAACTCAAAAGGGCGATGCGAATTCATTATTAAACGGTTTNCAGCAAGTTAAAAAAACAAGACATGTTTTAGGGCTGAAACTCAAAAGGGCGATGCGAATTCATTATTAAACGGTTCTATTTAGCTTCACAAACTTCACAACGTACAGTCATGTGCACGTCAAGCTTGACACCACCAGTATAAGCTGGCCGGTCCAAAGTTCAAAGTGTCAAGCTTGACGTGCTCTTGACTGTACTTACCTATATTTTTTTGTTTGTTTTAAATCTTGTAACCAAAATTTCACCTATTTCTCATTCATTAATTTGAGCTGAAATTTTGTAAGCAGGTATATTTCCGGTGAAAAAATAATAATATGATAACTTCTGGATCCAACTCCTCAGTCCTGATGCTGCAGGGATACTGCCCGTAAAAACGAGTAGACTGGCTGGTTTTAAATTACCATTATTTCATGGGGAGAGATTTCATCGCGACTTTTTAGGTTACTCCTCAGTCATGATTATATTTTGTAATTTTTTTTTCTATTTTATATACAGATCGATATAAGCAGCAGACGTAGAGATATGGGCAGACACTATGATTCTGGAAGTGCAAAGCGTAAAGCAAAAGATGCAAAAGAATAAAAAGAACCAATCTGTTATATCAAAGACACGTAAGCTGTCTGAGTTTTTTAATGTTCAGAATGATGTTCCTGAACCTAAATAAATTGAAATAGAAAACACAGAGGTTGCATCTCATTGTTCAGATGATGACAGCAGTATAGGAAATGCATTAGGATCTGTAACTATTTCCGATATAGCCACATGTACTACAATTGATACTGCACTCGAACAGACAGCAAGTCCTCCCAATTCAGACATATAGTCTTCTAGCAAAAGAGAAGTTAAAAGCACAGCATGTCCTCTAAACCCAGAAACGTCGTCTTCAAGCCAAAGAGAGGGTCGATAGCATATCACATGCTTCCGAAGTTACAACATCGTCTACATGCCAAAAACAAAACAAAGATAAAATGTACTCCAATGATATTGCTGAATGGCCGAGCAACTTTGATCGAGATTATTGGATTTCGAAAGGAAGTAGCGAAGTACAACATATAAACAGTCATTTTTTGTCTTCAGAGAAAATGTATGATAATGAAAATAAACCACGTTTATGTCAGAGGTCATTTTTCACATATATACATAAACTAACGGATAGAACTCACGCGAGAGATTGGTTGTGTTATTCAGAAACTAAAGGCAAACTTTTTTTGTTTTGTTTGAAAAGTTACTGATTTAGACGGATTGGCACGGTTNCAAAGTTACGGATTTAGACGGATTGGCACGGTTTAGGAAATATATATTAGATGACTGGAAGAACGTGCATATTATTTTGAAAAGACATGAAGAAAGCACTTCGCATAGACAAGCAATACTTTCGCTGTTAGTTCGCAAAAACAAGGATGCGCGTGTCGATTCTCAACTTGTAAACCAAATAGACACCGAAAAAAAATATTGGCGGACACTCTTAGAACGAATTACTGCAGTTATAATTTTTTTTAGCAGAATGAGGTCTTGCATTTCGGGGTAGTGATGAAATTGTTGGTTCACCTCACAATGTAAATTGTTTAGGTATATTAGAATTAATAGCTAAATTTGACATTTTTCTGGCTGAACGTATACATATTCATGCAAATAAAGGAAAGGGACATACGTCATACTTGTCAAAAACAACATGCGAAGAATTTATCCATCTAATTACATCAAGCATGCTGAATCATACTATCTGCGAAATTAAGAGATGCAAATACTATTCAGTATCATTGGATTCTCCTCCAGATATATCACATATAGACCAACTGACACTGATAGTGCGCTATGATATGGCCTACCATCTGGACCAGTGGAAAGGTTTGTAAGATTCTTGGATATGGAAGGCCATACTGCTGAGCAACTCACTCAAAGTTTACTAGATTTTTAAAATGAGAATGGTATTTATATCAAAGATTGTCAAGGGTAAAGTTATGACAATGCCAGCAACATGAGCGGGAAATACATCGGCCTACAAGCACGAATTAAGGAGACAAATAAGTACGCGGATTACATTCCCTGCTTTGCACATTCATTAAATTTGGATGCATCAATTTTCTTCGATTTTGCTGAAAGCCTATATTCATTTTTTTCCGCTTAAATGTATCGATGGGGTCTTTTTATGAAAACATTAAAAATACTAGTTCAAAAATTCCAATTTTGAAAAGATTATCGGACACTAAGTGGTCTGCCCGAGTTGATACGACGAAGGCACTTTTATGTGGTTTTACCATTATCAAACAAGTTTTAGATAACAAATCTAATAACAAGGATCAAAATGTAGAGTGTCGTAATCAAGCTGACATACTAGTTTCGGAAATGAATAAGTTGAAAACGGGAATGATGATTATTGCGTGGAACGAAATTCTAGAACGTTTGCAAGCGACTAACGCTTTGCTGCAGTCGTCTGATCAAGACCTTAACACGGGATACGCTCTTTATAAATCATTACACGGGTACGTCCAAGCAATGCGGTCTACATTTTCAGATATAGAGACAAAAGCCAAAACCTTAACTGGATGTGAAGAATATCAGCAATCGACTTCAAGAAAACGCAAGCAACTAACAAAGTACGACCATTTTAGTGGTTCTACTACACTCGATGAAGTTGTAGGAAATCAACACCTGGACAATGTTATTAAATTCAGGTGTTTATTGTCATAATTGATACTATACTGTCTGCATTAGCTAAACGCATGGAAGCGTACCATCAAGTGACCAGTGTATTTGGAATACTTCGGCAATTANTAGCTAAACGCATGGAAGCGTACCATCAAGTGACCAGTGTATTTGGAATACTTCGGCAATTAAAATCTTTAACGGAAGAAGAGATCTTGAAAATAACTTCAATTATCGTCAGTGCTTACCCANCTAACGGATAGAACTCACGCGAGAGATTGGTTGTGTTATTCAGAAACTAAAGGCAAACTTTTTTTGTTTTGTTTGAAAAGTTACTGATTTAGACGGATTGGCACGGTTTAGGAAATATATATTAGATGACTGGAAGAACGTGCATATTATTTTGAAAAGACATGAAGAAAGCACTTCGCATAGACAAGCAATAATTTCGCTATTAGTTCGCAAAAACAAGGATGCGCGTGTCGATTCTCAACTTGTAAACCAAATAGACACCGAAAAAAAATATTGGCGGACACTCTTAGAACGAATTACTGCAGTTATAATTTTTTTTTACAGAATGAGGTCTTGCATTTCGGGGTAGTGATGAAATTGTTGGTTCACCTCACAATGTAAATTGTTTAGGTATATTAGAATTAATAGCTAAATTTGACATTTTTCTGGCTGAACGTATACATATTCATGCAAATAAAGGAAAGGGACATACGTCATACTTGTCAAAAACCACATGCAAGGAATTTATCCATCTAATTGCATCAAGCATGCTGAATCATGCTATCTGTGAAATTAAGAGATGCAAATACTATTCAGTATCATTGGATTCTCCTCCAGATATATCACATATAGACCAACTGACACTGATAGTGCGCTATGCTATGTCCTACCATCTGGACCAGTGGAAAGGTTTGTAAGATTCTTGGATATGGAAGGCCATACTGCTGAACAACTCACTCAAAGTTTACTATATTTTTAAAATGAGAATGGTATTAATATCAAAGATTGTCAAGGGTAAAGTTATGACAATGCCAGCAACATGAGCGGGAAATACATCGGCCTACAAGCACGAATTAAGGAGACAAATAAGTACGCGGATTACATTCCCTGCTTTGCACATTCATTAAATTTGGATGCATCAATTTTCTTCGATTTTGCTGAAAGCCTATATTCATTTTTTTTCTGCTTAAATGTATCGATGGGGTCTTTTTATGAAAACATTAAAAATACTAGTTCAAAAATTCCAATTTTGAAAAGATTATCGGACACTAAGTGGTCTGCCCGAGTTGATACGACGAAGGCACTTTTATGTGGTTTTACCATTATCAAACAAGTTTTAGATGACAAATCTAATAACAAGGATCAAAAGGTAGAATGTCGTAATCAAGCTGACATACTAGTTTCGGAAATGAATAAGTTAGAAACGGGAATGATGATTATTGCGTGGAACGAAATTCTAGAACGTTTGCAAGCGACTAACGCTTTGCTGCAGTCGTCTGATCAAGACCTTAACACGGGATACGCTCTTTATAAATCATTACACGGGTACGTCCAAGCAATGCGGTCTACATTTTCAAATATAGAGACAAAAGCCAAAACCTTAACTGGCTGTGAAGAATATCAGCAATCGACTTCAAGAAAACGCAAGCAACTAACAAAGTACGACCATTTTAGTGGTTCTACTACACTCGATGAAGTTGTAGGAAATCAACACCTGGACAATGTTATTAAATTCAGGTGTTTATTGTCATAATTGATAATATACTGTCTGCATTAGCTAAACGCATGGAAGCGTACCATAAAGTGACCAGTGTATTTTGAATACTTCGGCAATTAAAATCTTTAACGGAAGAAGAGATCTTGAAAATAACTTAAATTATCGTCAGTGCTTACCCAGACCATGTGGAAGACAGTCTGGCCAACGAACTGGTGCAGTTCGCTGAGCTGCTCAAAACAGACGTGGCTGCTGCTATTGATAGCATAATGCACGAGGCTCTGGAACTTCAATTTTATAAACTTTTAACGGAAAATTCATTAGAATCGTGTTTCCCAAATGTAGAAATAGTGTTACGCATTCAATTGAGTTTGATGATCACCAAATGCAGCGGAGAGCGTTCTTTTTCAACATTAAAGCGCATTCAAAATGAGTTAAGGAACACAATGGGACAAGAATGTCTAAATGACCTCACTTTAATGAACATAGAAAACGATTTACTAAGAAATGTTTATTTGACTATTGTCATCTCTAAATTTGCCCACATTAAATTACGAAAAGTATTTTTGTATATATGCTAAAGGTTCCATACAACAACCCGAGGCTTACGCTGACTAGGATTTTCTATAGTGACCGAAGCAGTACCAACCTTGGCAAACATTCTCCCCTTGCTAGGATTTGTGAGGAATACAACGAGACAGCGCGTTCCCGCGGGACTTGTGACATATATTTTGACTCTGCTGACATTTAAAAACAAATTTATGACATTCTTAAAATTACGCCTACTCTTTTAGATTTATATTTTTATGATTGTGGCTATTTATATTTTATTTAATTTAATTATCTGTAACTTAGTTTGACCTATATTTTTTACCATTTTTTAATTTATGTTCATAGTTTAGTTGTTATTTAATATTAAACATTTACTTTAATCTTAGATTTATACCTTCATTTGACGTGTTTTTAGATTTTTGATATTAATTTTTTCTTTTTATATTGTAATCTTCTATTGTTTGACTAAGAATGACGGACTAGTTTCCTGTTATCAAACTTTCTTGTTATTTTTATTGTGAAATAAGTGTGTTGTTGGCGTCCCAAATAAATAAATGTGCTGCTTTATTTTATATCCTAAACTTTAATACCTAAAGCAAACCAAGGGCCTCTTGTTCGCATTTGCCACAGGCCCCGCGCGCTTAATCCAGCACTGCCCCCACCCACCTAATTGTTACGCTTCTAAAAGAGGCAGGAAATGCAAATATTGAATACAAACACTCGTTATGTGTAGTTAACAATCTACTATGCGTTGCCTGATGGCTGCAAGAACAACCACGAACAAAAACACTAGGTAATGTCTGATTTCAGTCATATATTTGATATCTTGAATCGAAATAAACTTATTATTACATTATCATCAGTGTTTTCTGTGCTGTATGTTGTTTTTAAGGAGTAGCTATTTAGTTAGGTATCGAAGCATCCGATAACTCCACGGATGCGCATGATCGATATAATTATGGCCTGCGTTCACCCCTTTCTCATTGTATTTGTTTGTCTTCCAAGCTTAGCAATTGTCGGAAAATTCGTTAGTTTTGTCTTACACATTTTTGAAAGCTTAAACATGACTTCTTGCAAGTTTATTGCATCAACCCATTTTCCAATTGTTTATCACTATTATTTTGTTACAGCACTCACTAAGAATAACTCTGAATGTGCGCTGTTAAAAATTGTTTTGTAATTTTACAAGACAAATCCTTGGAAAACCAGTTGCCAAGAAAATTCTTTGTAGAACTACAGACAGTGCTTGTTAAATCAGCAAAACGTATAAATGCTATAATGCATAGGCTTGTATCACAACCTGTACGATTAAAATTAATTTTTTTCTTCTGGAAAACAAATGTAATGAATTAATAATAACAGAGAATAGGAAAAAAATATTTCAAATATAATGCACGAAAATAAAAAAAACACTTTGCCATTACGGGGACTAGAACCCACATACCTTGCATTGTTATCCCACATCCTTAAAATTTATTTAAGTGCTGCATGGTCCTTAAAAAAACTAAATAATATGTAAACAATAACAAAATTGCAATTATATTTGTTTACTATCATATTAATATTAACCACTTTAAATAGTTTTTGTAGTAGGTATATACGAAAGCACATTTCTTCATTTAAAAAAGAGCAACAAGATAAAATTTTTGAGTTTATTGTATTTGTTAATACATTACATTTTTCAGATATTTTATGGAATGTCAATTTATACAAATTATACAATCTTAATCTGGTATACATATGACACTAGTGCATATATGTGTTATCGACTTTACCTTCATTTTACTTCTATATGCCAATAGACATTGGAAATGTTCAACAGAATATGTAAAATATCTCCTATGTTCATTGTCAAAAAATAACACTCTTACTTCTCTTTTACGTTGAAATGTTTCTAGTTTCATATTTTAATATCAGCTTCAGACTTTGTAATTTAGCTTTTAAAAAAGCATTTCTTGCCGCGCACCACCCATGGTTAACCAAATATTTTTGGTTTGTGCTCATGTCATCTCTAATTTCCAAGGGAGGCAGGTGGTTTTCAATTAGTGCGAATTCAATCACTGGGAATTCTTGACAGTTCTCAAGTTTCTTGCCTATTTCCCCTCCAAACTCATTTGGTCCTTTTCTCTGGCCATCAAGAAAACCAAAGAGGTGACGTAAGTGTAATTAATTTCCATGAAATAGACAAATCATCCATTGTAGGGGCTTTCCAATGTGTTTTTCTACCAAAGAGATGACACCGTTAGTAAC
Source organism: Clitarchus hookeri (assembly GCA_002778355.1). NCBI lineage: Eukaryota > Metazoa > Arthropoda > Insecta > Phasmatodea > Phasmatidae > Clitarchus > Clitarchus hookeri. The sequence goes on from NQII01001638.1 coordinate 389,882, forward strand.
ACCAGTGTTCTTGACAGTTCCATCACACCCATCAGTAGTAATGCCTAAAGATCGGTTATTATTATCAAAAAACGACGCAATACCATCCTTAATATGTCTTCTAGTTCCAGAAGTTGGCTCCACATGTCCCAAATATGTTGCTTCAGGCTCCTCAATAAGTGACACATGTACTTATATAATTATGTTCCTGTAATATTTTCTTCCTCTCTTTTCCTGCACTAAAGTTTTGTCTTTCCTTCCGTCAGAATAAAGACCTTTGTTTGTTGTTGAAATTTTTGTGCTTTCAGCATTGCCTTCTTTACAATTGTTTCGATTCATTGACCTTTCTTTCCTAATCTTCATTCTATCAATGACATCACTTTTGTCTTCTTCATTATTAGACGAAAAAACAACTGAAATGTCACAGTGCCATATTTTAATTGCAGCACTACATCACAGTAGGAAGCCTAGATAGGCACTGACTGGAGTAGAGCTTACAGCTAACTCTCCCCTCCAACATCCATGCCTGCTAGGTAATCCCCGTCTCAACTTGTTCAAGGTCGTACGATACTGCGCATATGCTGCACTACTGCTTTGTATACCACTGCTGGAACAGAGAATGCAACAGATAAATGTATAAGTGAAACACTTAACCATCGAAAAGTTGTAGAAAACGTCTTAAAACTTACAAAATGTAAAAATTTCAATCTGCCTGCGGCACATAAAAAAATTAAAATGTTGATTTAATACTTTTACCACTTGATTACGATATTAAAACGTACATCTGTATCGCTATTAGAAATTTGCACTAGAAAAATATTATTAAAAAGATTACAAAAAAAAATCACAAAACTATTAAACTTTTACCTATTTGCGGCACATCAACGACTATTCCGATTGCTTTCATATTTCCTTCAATTCATAACATTAGTCAAATGAAACTTCATATCGCTATTAAATGTTGGAATAAACAAAATTAATTACACCTTTTTTTAATAACTTTTAATTCTTAATATTTATAATTTTAAAATATTTTTTTGGTAATAAAGTTTTAAAACTGCCATCCATAATACTAAATAANAATTCTTAATATTTATAATTTTAAAATATTTTTTTGGTAATAAAGTTTTAAAACTGCCATCCATAATACTAAATAAAATATTGCTATAATAAGTATAAACTGCTTTAAAATTTAATTTGTTATANTAAAACTGCCATCCATAATACTAAATAAAATATTGCTATAATAAGTATAAACTGCTTTAAAATTTAATTTGTTATATTTTCATTATTTTTCTAGCTCGGATATTGTTAAGTTTTATTAATGTTAAATAACTTATTGAGTTTTAAGCATATTTTAATATTTTTAGCATCGATACACTTTAAATGTAGAATTTTTATTAATTAAATTAAATAAAGACAAAATTGCAATGAACAAACATTTTTATTATTGGCAACCAAAAGAAAAACCCCAGTAAAAATATGTTTTATTCGTAACAAACAGAATACTAGAAATTAAGTTGATTTTTATGTAAAGTCTTCAAATATACACAGTTGACAGCTAAATAAAAAAATAATAAAAATAACAATATTAAAATATTATGTGGTATGTGTAGAAATAAATAATTATAATTTCCCTATATAATTAAATACTTAATCATTAATAATTTCAGTGCTTATGATTGGTTACTTTATACAATGGAAATGCAGAAGGCACAACTTTTTAAAAAACAATTTACAGTACCGTCATTGGGGGTTACTTAAGCCTCTTTTTAATTTAAAACATCCGNGCACAACTTTTTAAAAAACAATTTACAGTACCGTCATTGGGGGTTACTTAAGCCTCTTTTTAATTTAAAACATCCGCCAATCCAAGACTATTTACTTTAGAGATTAACTAATTAGCTTAAAACTTGGGCATGCAGTTACTTTTTATTATTGAATATAGGAAAGTTTTCGAAAACATGCATGTTAAAATTTAAAAAAATTAAACATGGTGTCCTAAGTTACTCCGGAGAGGGGGAACTTAGGCCATTGGTAAGAAATCAATGTTTGGTTTAAGATGGTTATTGATGGGTTAACAAAATCCATACACAGGGCTCAAATAAACGTAAAAAAAGTGTTCAAGACTTTTATTGATGGTAATAGTAGTGTTAAAAGTAAAAATTTAACAATTCTAGTGTTTAATTTATACAACACAGCGCGAAAAGTTGGAAGTAAAGGTGAATTGACTTTATAGTCTGTGTCATCTCCCTTTTCTAAATAAAACATTTGAAATATCACTCCATAACTTGTCTGGTTGTTTCCTGAATAGATTAGATATTACAAACGTTTTATATCTCCGTTAACACTGACTATTAATAACGTTAATTGCACAGTAAATATAAATGAACACTTTCGGTCCCCGTTTCCATGATCGAGGACGTGTTGCTCATAAACAATTTTCGTAACGATAAGCCTTTTTTCACCTCTTCAACTGCTTTTTTAAAGTGATCTTCTGTGTAATCTTGATATTTTCGAGCTCCAATAGGCCAAACCATGAAAGCTCCGTAGAAAAGATCAGAAAAAGAGAAAAAAGACTTGTTAAATATTTATAATTTCATATAGTGCGATATGAAAAACGAGTACGGGTAACAAAAGCCACTAGTTATTGGTGGCCTTTGTTACCCCACACATGAAACAGCCGTAAATTTAAGCTTAAATTTAAAAAACACAATGGAAATAGAATCTACGTAGTGGGCCAACAATAAAAGTTTTGTTTAAGGTTATGTTGGAGAATGTTTATATTAAATTTAACTTAAAAATATAACATTGGTGACTAAATTTATGTAGGTATAAATAAATGATAAAGTTAACCTTAATAAAAATATGCGTATATGAANATAACATTGGTGACTAAATTTATGTAGGTATAAATAAATGATAAAGTTAACCTTAATAAAAATATGCGTATATGAACTTACGTTTAGAACATACAAACTATTAAAATATACAGTGAAAAAACTCATAAAAATATTAACCATGTGGCACGAACACAAACAAACAATCTGAAAACAGTGTNATAACGTTGGTGACTAAATTTATGTAGGTATAAATAAATGATAAAGTTAACCTTAATAAAAATATGCGTATATGAGCTTACGTTTAGAACATACAAACTATGAAAATATACAGTGAAAAAACTCATAAAAATATTAACCATGTGGCACGAACACAAACAAACAATCTGAAAACAGTGTNAAAATATACAGTGAAAAAACTCATAAAAATATTAACCATGTGGCACGAACACAAACAAACAATCTGAAAACAGTGTTGCCAATATCAGCATTCGAAATTTCCCTAACAAAATGGCCTAAGTTACCCCGGCGGCTTAAGTAACCCTCGATGACCGTACTTATTAAAGTACTTGCAATATACCTGTATATACTTAAAAATAGCTAGCTTCTGAATACATATTTCGCAGAGATATTTGCAGCACTCATATAAGAATTTTCAATAATATTATAGTTTTTATTATAATATTAGATTATAAGGTACGATTTTAAGTTATTTATACAATTAATTTTGATGAAAATTTTTTTTCATATAAATATTACGCCAAAACAAAACATAGATATCATTCCCAAAGAAAAGAGTTACTTGGTGATCAATATCAACCTTCAATTAATTTGTTAACATGTAAAAATTTTAAAACAAAATATTTTTAACTGGTAAATGAAATATGTATATATATATATATATATGCAATTTAAAATTACAAAAGAGATACACAATCTTGTAATAATATTTGGAATTGTTGATACACTTGGTTTAGAAGTACAAATTATGAAGAATCTGTAATTAATTTAGCTCTATTTTATTTTATGATTGTTACTGTCCTCACTTTGTATTTATACAAAAATTTAAAGAAGAATAAATCGTTACATTAGATAAAAATAATGGTTTATAGCAANTCCTCACTTTGTATTTATACAAAAATTTAAAGAAGAATAAATCGTTACATTAGATAAAAATAATGGTTTATAGCAAATTGGACATTGCAGAAATAATAATAATAATAAATTAATTAAACATGGCTTAATATGTAAAAATATATACAAAATAAAACATTTTTATAGTTTCAAGGAATTCATTAAAACGAATAGATTGATAACTAGTTTTATTTAAATGAAAATTTACTTTTAAATACACAATATTGGTAGTCAAGAGCAAATTATTAAAATGTATAAAATAATCTCATTAAAAATTGTAGAAAATATTGTTTGTAAGACTTACGGATACTATCGTTAGTTATGTTACAAACCACGTTACAAGTTTATCATATCGTACATCATTAAACGAAACAAGAAAAACACCAAAGTTTTGGAGGCAAAAAAATTTATTGCAACACATTGAAAGAATAGGTGAAATTTCAACAATTGCTCATGTTATCCATGAGAAATCGTTGAAATTCCACCTATAAAGCAATTAAGTGTTATTTCAGAAATGAAATTATGAGAAGAAAAAAACTTGTGAAAAGACATTTATAATAGCAATATATTTAAGCTATGTAATGTTTTTAGATGGTAACAGTTGATATAGAAATGCCTTAAATCAGCTATTACCTATTGAAAAACTTATAGAATATGAAATTATGAAATTAGGAAAACGTTAAAGTCAGTTAACCTTTAAAATTTACAACATAGAAAAATTAAATTTTCCCAATGATAATACATTTGGGGATGCATTTATTATTGATTAAGGCAAACAAGCTAATTTAAATTTACAATTTACTTAAAAAAAACATATAGGATCCATACAATGGTTATAAAAATTTTAATACAATAACGAAGATTTTGTTTTGGTATGCAAGAAGGAATCGAAAACAAAAATTAGTATTTCTAATTAACTGTTATTTCGTTGCTCTAAAACTATAAAATTATTAAGGTACATTTCTTATTATATGTTAAAAAATATNTCCTCACTTTGTATTAATACAAAAATTTAAAGAAGAATAAATCGTTACATTAGATAAAAATAATGGTTTATAGCAGATTGGACATTGCAGAAATAACAATAATAATAAATTAATTAAACATGGCTTAATATGTAAAAATATATACAAAATAAAACATTTTTATAGTTTCAAGGAATTCATTAAAACGAATAGATTGATAACTATTTTTATTTAAATGAAAATTTACTTTTAAATACACAATATTGGTAGTCAAGAGCAAATTATTAAAATGTATAAAATAATCTCATTAAAAATTGTAGAAAATATTGTTTGTAAGACTTACGGATACTATTGTTAGTTATGTTACAAACCACGTTACAAGTTTATCATATCGTACATCATTAAACGAAACAAGAAAAACACCAAAGTTTTGGAGGCTAAAAAATTTATTGCAACACATTGAAAGAATAGGTGAAATTTCAACAATTGCTCATGTTATCCATGAGGAATCGTTGAAATTCCACCTATAAAGCAATTAAGTGTTATTTCAGAAATGAAATTATGAGAAGAAAAAAACTTGTGAAAAGACATTTATAATAGCAATATATTTAAGCTATGTAATGTTTTTAGATGGTAACAGTTGATATAGAAATGCCTTAAATCAGCTATTACCTATTGAAAAAATTATAGAATATGAAATTATGAAATTAGGAAAACGTTAAAGTCAGTTAACCTTTAAAATTTACAACATAGAAAAATTTTATTTTCCCAATGGTAATACATTTGGGGATGCATTTATTATTGATTAAGGCAAACAAACTAATTTAAATTTACAATTTACTTAAAAAAAAACATATAGGATCCATACAAAGGTTATAAAAATTTTAATACAATAACGAAGATTTTGTTTTGGTATGCAAGAAGGAATCGAAAACAAAAATTAGTATTACTAATTAACTGTTATTTCGTTGCTCTAAAACTATAAAATTATTAAGGTACATTTCTTATTATATGTTAAAAAATATAATGACTATGTTGACTTCTTAGTACCTGATGCGTATTTATTAATTGTGTTTAATGTAACGGAAAATATTATGAAGATATTAAAATAATACACAACATTAAGAAGCATCAAATTATAAAATTGATGATATGCCTGAGTTAAATAAACATGTACCAGGATTGTTTGGATACGAATATTAAGAAATACCAACAAGGGAGGCCGCGGTGGTGTAGTGGTTTGACTATTCGCCTCCCACCCAGGCAAATCGGGTTCGTTTCCAGATTCTCGCATGTGCGAATCGTGCCGGATGATGCCACTTGTGGGCGGGTTTCCTCGGGGATATCCCGTTTCCCACGCCCTTGCATTCCGGCGCATCTCCATACTCACCTCGCTTCTCCCACATAGGTTCTCAAGATATCGATGTAAATAACCACCCAAATCTCTTCACCCACTCACTAACAAGAGAATAAGTTGTATTATTATATAAGATACTGGCAGAAAGTACTGTATGTAAGGAATAGAGGAATGTAACACAAAAGTCAACATTTTGAAATTGGGGAGAATTGTTTGATGAATAGCGAATCTCCTAAAGAAACAATTTAGATTATAGTATCTAAAAATTGGTAAGCCAGCCGGCCTCCCACAACTGCTATTTCTAGATTCTCGGCGGGGTTACCACGAATTTCCATATTTAGGGAATGTGACGAACGTTTCTGCTGACCAGTGGGTTTCCTCGGGGAGCTCCCCTTTTCCCCGTCCTTGCAGCTCATCGTTACACCATCTTAAGGTGCGTTTGCAACTGAAANAGTGAAGAACGTTTCTGCTGACCAGTGGGTTTCCTCGGGGAGCTCCCCATTTCCCCGTCCTTGCAGCTCATCTTTACACCATCTTAAGGTGGGTTTTGCAATTGAAAACAATTATGCAGTAACCATCTATTGCGCACACGGAACCACGCCTTCCATATTAACGATTCAACACTCACATGTTGGTTTTTAATTCCAGCCAATAGACTCTTGTGATAAAGTAACACTTTAAGCTCACATAACACCACCAACCAGCAGTCTCATTATTATTCAAGTTTGGCGTTTTCTTGCAGAAACACTTTTTACCGAGAATTGAATTCACAATCACAACCATAAACATGCTAACATACACGATGCTTTCTAGTTCTTATAATACTTTGTTTTTAAAAGTTAATATACTAGTTTCTCGCCAACAACTACTGCCGTGCTACGATTAGTCACTGCCGCTGATATTTCACTTAAGATACAAAGCATAGATTAAGGCTGCTCACGGTTAACTGAGAATTTTCTAAAACAACCTTTGAAACATGTCTTTGTCCTTACCTGCATATATTTTAACGGACACGCTGGCTGACATGCGCCCGGCAAAGTTGGTAGCGACGGCGGGAAACTAGTTCCACCTCTTGACGTGGAATTCAAAGTGGTAGGTAAACGTTCGTGAATACTGAAATTATTTCTCGTACATTCTGTTTTGTAATACACGCGAGTGTAATCATCAACAAATTTTTAAAACACATACTTTTTAAAAATAATTTTACAGTTTTACTTGACCGACGCATGAATAAAGTGATGACGCCAATTTTTATTCCCAAAAAAATGTACACGACAAGCTAATATATATAGTAAACCCACATCTTGAAGAACACAAATTTCGGTTCTTCTGTAGGCCCATTTACGTATGTATATTAATTCTTAAGCTAGCGCTGTAATAAGAAATAGCAAAACCACTGTAAGGGTTCCATTTCATACCTTCGTTCAGTGACGACTGGCTTTTAGCTCGCCACACGGTGGGTGTTACCCAGCCACTAGCCATATTGAGGTGCATCTCTAGACGATATTTATTTGATCTCCTCGAATATATCTGCATTCCTTAAAAAAAGTGAGAGTATGGANGAGGTGAATCTCTAGACGATATTTATTTGATCTCCTCGAATATATCTGCATTCCTTAAAAAAAGTGAGAGTATGGGAACAGACTACAAGATATTAGGAGAGGGTGGGGAGGATGGCGGTATAAGCGGAAGCTATAGAGAGTTTTTACAAGTTATACGAAGTTTTCTAGTGGTACTTGTCGATACCCGAGCGATGGTAGGATTTGCGGCGGTGAACACAACGGTCGTGAGTTTTCAACAAAACGAGATCTTCTAGCCCACTTAGAACTTGTAGCATTTTGTTCAAGAATGCTGCGAAGTATTTCCAAATACTTTTTAAATGTATTTAGTACCTCTTTCACTGTTAATATGGTTAAATGTTACGATTTCGACAATTTTTCAATTCCATAAATGGTACAGGCCACAATGTATGGATTTAGGATGAATTATAAAGCAGTGGATTACGTTATAATAATGGTATTTTGAACTTTACAAGTATCTATGGGTACTTATGGATTAGTTTTGGTTAGGTTAAGATAGTTAAAGTTAATATTTGTTAATTTATATTAGGAAATATTGGTTGAAATTAGGTACACAATTTTGCATCAGTTGCCTTTTTATGGTGCCATCTATTAATCTATATTTAAAAGTTACTGACAGGTTATCTTCCAATACTTGTTCAGGAATGAGAATAGGTCGACTATGGCACTAGGTTGACTCCCATACATATGTATGCGCATATACCTAGGTTTTTATATAAGTGGTGTATACCATCTGATTAAGAAATCTGACTACACACAGTTTTTGTAAAGAGAGTAATACTGGGAGCGATATAACTAGTGAGCCTACTTTCCTTTACATGGAAGCCAATCGTTTTGATGAAGTTCTTCAACGCGTAGACTGTAGGTAGCCCTTGACGTCTTGTTGACGGAGATATCATTAGAAATGGAACCAGAAACATAATCAATACTAGTAAGACAATTACAATTACATACATGCCTTACCCGGGACTCGAACTTAGAACTCTTTGTACCGTAAGTTGGCATACAACTAACTGCTTTACGGAGGTGGGATTAGGAGCATCAGTTGTAATGATTGTAATGTTTGGTTTTCAAGTATATGAATCACTTTAATTATGTAAGTTTACATGCCCTACGATAGTGCTACTTGTAAGCAAAATTAAGCTATAATCATCTGATTGATTCCCGAAATACTGCATGAAAGCAACAATTTCTCAGGTAGTGCTATCTTTACAAATGGTGGAAAAAAGTTTACGTTTAAGAACAGTCGCTGTTTGACATAACTGCCAGCATATAAATGTATATTCTATGGTACATATGGCATACTGACCTAATAAATTTACACAAATCTTATGTTGAAAATATGCGGCAAACCCCCTTAAGTCTTACACATGAAGATGTACTACAAAATTATAACTTTTCACCTGAATTTGGTGGGGATCGATTGATTATTTCCGGAGATATGACACAAAAAACTTATTTTTATGTAGCAAAACTTACAAAATTTCGGAAGAAAGGGGCTTTGTAATAACATATTTAGTGGTTGTAAAAGTTTCTGTAAGCATTCCAATNCTTACAAAATTTCGGAAGAAAGGGGCTTTGTAATAACATATTTAGTGGTTGTAAAAGTTTCTGTAAGCATTCCAAATTAATTGGAAATTTATTACTGTATTCGTATATATAACGAACTAAGCTAAAATGTTTACATAACTGCCATTAAAAAATATGTAGTTATCTGGCCTAATTAAAACTTGTCAGTTTACATGGCCTACTAAAGTACCTTACATTAAATCATTTTAGTAGGAATGTGTTTATTGTTTTGCAAGATATGGCATAAAACTTTATTTTATCCATGTAGTGTTGTTTTACAAAACCACGGACAAAGGAGGCTCGGTATAAGCACATTGATTGTTGTAAATACATACTATCAGCATGAAAAGCTAAGTTGAAATTTTTTAAATGATTTCTTAAAATTTCAAGCTAAAGAATTTATAAAACTGCTATTTTTAAAATAAGTGTTTGACATACTTAAACCTACCAGTTTTCATGACCTGCCACGGCACTACTTGTTTGCCAAATTTGGTATGAGTCGGTTAATTGTTTCCAAATATATGACAATTTTTTTTAAATGTTGTGTGATCTTACAAAAGTGCAGAAAAAAGAGACTCTGTAAAGACTTATTCCATGGTTGTGTTAGATACTATCAGTGTACCAAGATAATTAGAAACTCATTAGGTTGTTTCATAAATACCGAGTAGTAAAGTAATATATTTGTATGGCTGCCATGTTAACAATAAGTGTCTGATCATCTTAAAATATGCCGGTTTACATGACCTAGCATAATATTATTTGTTTGTCCAATTTTATAGGAATCGTTTAATTGTTTCCCGAGACCAGAAATAAAACTATATTTTTTATGTCGCATTATCTTATAAAACGGCGGTTAAAAGAGGTTCTGTGTGAATACAATTGATTTCTGTAATATGAATTTTCAGCATACAAAGTTATGTTGAAATTGGTTGTATGGTTTCGTAGATATAGCATACTAACCTAAAATACTTATGTTAACGCCATTTTTAAAACAATTTTTTCAGATTCCTAAAATAAAAAAAATTACATAGCCACTTGTAGTACTACTTGTTTGGCCAAATTTGGTTGTAATTAGTTGATTTGTTCTCGATATATGACATGACAACATTATATTTTATGTGGTGCTATTTTAAGAAATGGTGCACAAATTAATACTATCTATGAACATATCTGATGCTTGTAATAGATACAGCCTACTAAGTTTGGTCGAAATTAGACACACAGTGTTGTGGGTAAAGCAATTTAACATACATTAATTATTATCGCCACCATTTTGAAAATAAGTGACTTAACTATTTAAATAGGTAACATTTGTACGGACTGNATACATTAATTATTATCGCCACCATTTTGAAAATAAGTGACTTAACTATTTAAATAGGTAACATTTGTACGGACTATTATAGTTATACTCCCATGTCAAATTTAGTGGAAATCAGTTGAGTAGTTTCAGAGATATGATTTAAATACTGTATTTCTTCACGTGGCATTGTTATCTTATAAAATGGCGGAATAATATTAAAATCTATACGTAACATCAATGTTTACGTGATGCATTGTTAACATACCATATTCGGTTTAAATAGGCTAAATGGTTGCCGAGATATTACATAACATCCATACCGTTTTGAAAACAAGCATACAGCCTGGTTGAATAATATTAGAAATTAAAATGTCCTTACTTCGTATTATTATGTGTACCGAGCTTGGCGAAATTTGCTTCACAGGTTCAAACGAATTTAGGGGGATACAGAAATAGACACACACAGGCATATACACAATACACATACACACAGGCAGGAAAGTAATCGCAAATCCTATATAAAAAATAACTCAACAATTTTCCCATAATTTGGAAGGGTGGAAAGAAAACATAAATACAGACAATCAATTGGAGGAACGCTTCAGAAGAAGATTAAATATCGACAAAAGTAATTCGATTGCTTCGGGAAGGATAAGATACAGGGCAAATTAGAAAAAAAATTCTGACATTGATAATAATACCCGTGAGGCAAAAAGAAAATGCTAAGAAAGGTTACGACCGTAAGACAGGTAATTTTGCTTTAATAAAAATACAGCAAAAATAAACAAAATTTGCGGAGAGAAATGTAAGCTAGCTGGAAATTTTTGTGATCGTAAGAATGGTTTTCAATACATCAGTCAAATGTTTCCTGAGATATTACATAACAATTTAACTTGTTCGCATGGTGCTATCTTACAAGAAAGTGGGCAAAATATGCTCTGTGTAGATACAGTTGAGGGCTGTAATAACTATCACCATCATATAAAGATGAGTTGGAATTGATTACATGGTTTCCACGATACAGCATTTAAAGCTAAAACCATTACATTTTCACCAATTTGAAAATAAGTTTATGACGTACTTAAAACATGCAAATTTACATCATTTGCCTTAATACTACATGTTTGTCAAATTTTATAGGAATTGGCCTATTGTTTCTCGGGATATGACATAAATTTTTATTTATTCGCATAGCGCAATTTTACAAAATTGCGGCTAAAATATGCTCCGTGTAGATGTATTTTATAGATCTTATATCTGCAGTCAAAATACATATTTATGTTGGAATTGTTTATATTATTTTGACGACATAACATTGTGATCTTAAATTGTTATATAGCCGCCATTTTGAAAATAGGTGCCTGTTAAGCCTAAAACATATCAGATAACGTCATCTGCACCAGTACTACTTGTTTGCCGAATTTGGGAGGAATCGGTAAATATGTTACCGATATATGACATAATAGTGTTTTCATCCGTATGGCGCCAAAATGGCCGACAAAAGTGGTTCTGTGTGGGTATATGTATGATGTTTCTAACAGATACTTTCAGTTTACGAAATTTGGTCAAAATGTATTTATGGCAAATATACAAAATAAGCCTAAAAACACTTGCATTGTCACCATTTTGNTACGAAATTTGGTCAAAATGTATTTATGGCAAATATACAAAATAAGCCTAAAAACACTTGCATTGTCACCATTTTGTAAATAAATATTTAATGAAGTTCAGTTACTTAGATTTACTTGGCCTATCATAGCACTATTTTCCTGCCAAATTGGGTGAGAATTAGTTTAATAGTTTTCAAGATATAATAAAAAACCTTTATTTCTTCGTTTAGTTTTATTTTCCAAAATGGCACACCAACAAACATTTTAACGTCAAAATTTAATGCTTACACGATGCTCTGTCAGTATACAAAATTTCGTTTAAAGAGGTTGAATGGTTCCCGAGATATAACATATCACCCCAAATTTAAAAAAAATGCCGCCGTTTTGAAAGTAATTTCCCGAAGTGGGTGAAAATTATAACAGTTAGGTGTCCTTATGTTGTAGTTTATGTGAACCAGGTTTGATGAAATTCGGTTCAGCGCAAGTTTTTAACTTTTTTTTCGGGGGGGGGGGACACACACAGACGCAGTCTCAAACAGACAGACATTCATACACACACAGAGAGGAAAGTAATCTCATAAGCCTCTCTTTTCCTCGGAAAGTATGCTAAAAAGAGGACAGGCGAAATAATTTCTGTGAATATAAAATGTATTCAAAAGCACCGACAAAATATTTTATTTAAAATTTATTAACATTTGAGTATTTAAGTAGTTTTATTTTATTTAGGATATTCTCAGGTCAATGCATTTTCTCTTCTTCCCGGTTTGTTGTGTTGGCAACACGTAAAAAGCAACACTGCCAGCGTCTAGATTGACAGAAAACAAGTGAATGCAGTTCACACTATATTGACGTGGTAGCGACAATATGTAAAGAGAGCACTTGTTATGTCTTATTTCTCGTCTGCATTCNAGTTCACACTATATTGACGTGGTAGCGACAATATGTAAAGAGAGCACTTGTTATGTCTTATTTCTCGTCTGCATTCTTAAATTATTTTAAAAAATTTTTGTTGATACCTGTACGTTTCTACGTCTCTCATGTACTACGTTTACGGATGTGTGTGATTAACTGAGTTTTAAACTAAAATTGCAAATATATTGCGAAATATTGTATCAAGTTTTTTCCGAGAACATAAAATGAACGTAGGTGTTTCATTTAGAAAATCGCCATTGAAAAATGTCTTTGATTTAAAAGCGCATGACTCCACCGAAAATTAAATGCCGTGCACTTCTGTATTGAAGTTGCAAAACGAAATAAACTTTTTCCACGAAAAATCATCGTTTACGGTGTTCCTGTAACGTGCCCTCCTTTNGTTCACACTATATTGACGTGGTAGCGACAATATGTAAAGAGAGCACTTGTTATGTCTTATTTCTCGTCTGCATTCATAACTTATTTTAAAAATTTTTTGTTGATACCTGTACGTTTCTACGTCTCTCATGTACTACGTTTACGGATGTGTGTGATTAACTGAGTTTCAAACTAAAATTGCAAATATATTGCGAAATATTGTATCAAGTTTTTTCCGAGAACATAAAATGAACGTAGGTGTTTCATTTAGAAAATCGCCATTGAAAAATGTCTTTGATTTAAAAGCGCATGACTCCACCGAAAATTAAATGCCGTGCACTTCTGTTTTGAAGTTGCAAAACGAAATAAACTTTTTCCACGAAAAATCATCGTTTACGGTGTTCCTGTAACGTGCCCTCCTTTGTCTGGCTACGCTTTGATCATTATTCTCGACGCCACTGCAGCCATCGCCTGTCACCGTACGTCGTGATTGGCCAATAGCATTTCATTGGCGCCACGCTGCTCTAGACGTGTCGCAACTTTACGAATGGGACAGCAATGTGCTCGTATCACGGCACGCCATCTGTTTGTTAGTCGATGCTATTCTCCGCGTCATCTCCGGACAGCTCGGAAATTTTTCCGCCGTCTCACGTTNAATGCTATTCTCCGCGTCATCGCCGGACAGCTCGGAAATTTTTCAGCCGTCTCACGTTTGTGTTTTGTTACATGTGGGTGACATTTACCAATGTATAAAATTTCCTTCTTTCAAATAGGGTATTAAGTGCGTCTTTTAATGGGTTTTTATGTATCAAGGATAGCAATATAACATAGATGACTTTGGCGCAGGGTTCGGGGACAGGAGCTAGGAGCTGTCCGCCAGCTCGGTTGATGTCACAGGCGTGGCCGGCGGCCAGCGGCCTGGGACGGCCATGTAATCGATAAAATTACGTGTTTAACTCCAAAAATCACTTCCCAATTGAATTATTTTGCACAAATATAACTTTTTTCACAAAAAAAAAAAAATGGAAAAATGAAGAAAGCTGTTTTGAAGCTCCTCGAAGCAAGATCCGAAAAATCTTCAGTCGAGCATGAGGGTTAGAGGCTCTTAGAAACATGAGCCACTTGATCCTCAGAGCAGGAGAGGAGTATTTGAGGCTCCGAGCCACGTGAAGCGGACCGGGGAGGATCACTGGACCTGATCCCCTCCCCCGAACAACAACATGCACCTGCTACCTCCACCCCTCACTCTCGCCAACCAATCTTCAACATCACCTCACCCTCTCCACCTCCTCCCAGGCAATTATTATAAAAAATCAAAGCAATTCTAAAGAAAATTCTAAAAAAACGAGAAACATATAATGTTTACCTCAAACTCATCCCACCTGCCTTACTACACCCCTCCCTACACACGTTACAATCATCAAATTAATTGCAAAAAAAAAAAAAACTAAAAATCGCGAAACATATAATATCAACCCCTAAATTACCCCTAAATGACCCCCAAATGACCATAAATGACCCTTTTTACTCCACTAATGATCACTAAATACTAAATAACCCCTAAATGACCACTAAAAGACCACCATATGACTTTTCTTGCTCCGAAAATGGCCTCTTCTGCTTCACAAATGACCCCTCTTGTTCTAATACCCCTGCCCCGCCCCCCAAAGGGCATTTCAGCTTCGTCTCCCAAAAAACTGAAGTTAGAGGCCTCGCATCCTATTCACATATGAGGTGTGTTTTTTTTTGTGGGTTGATTGGAGGGATGGGAGGGGAAAAATGTGTTAGGTGGTGGATGGGGGAGGCGAAAGGGGGTGTTAACCGAAGCAGAAGGAGTCATTCCCGGAGAAGAAGGGGTCATTTGGGGGACTTTTAGGGGTAATTTAAGGGTTATTTAGGGGTAATTTGCAGAGCAGGATGGGTCATTTCGGGTCATTTGGGAGTCATTTAGGGGTACTTTGCGGAGCGTGAGTTCAAGATGAGCAAAGAACTTGCCTGGAAGAAACTATTGAAGATGTAACTGCATTGTAATGTAATCAAAGAAACATATAAAATATCTGGAGAATGGATGCATAAAAATTCTTAACTCTTACTAACGAAATATTTTAGTAAATTGATATATATATATATATATATATACTATCGGACCCGGCAGACGTTGTCCTACCCGAACGTTGGCTTGCCTGCTATTAGCGGTCATATTTTTATTAATGTTAATAATTAATGTAACAGTCATATTTTTATTAATGTAAAAAAAGTAAAGTATATTGAAATAAACGTTGAATCTTAATAATATAAGAAATAAAGTTTGTTTTGTTTTTATCTTAATGCGAGTTGATGCACAATGTTTTTCGTCAATCCCCTATGTGTATAAATGAACAAACTTGATGGTTTGCCAACGCGAGAACCTACGACATATAATTGGCCATGTGAGAAGCACGGATTTTCTAGATCCAACCCACAAATGGACATTGTTTGGCCTTGTGACATAGTAATAGTCATTGCGAATGCCAAGCGAATTAGAAATTGGAGGCGTCTGAATGGAATGGGTGAGTCTGACGGGATCATTGGGATCCGTAGCAGGAGAACATCTTCATCTTGAAACTTGCCGTTCAAAATGGTAGCTTCAAGAATATTGCCCATGATTTTTTTATGACCAATCGCTTACAATTGAATAGCTTTGGTGCATTTAAATTCCAAAGTAAAATGATTGGGGAACCAATTTTTAATCGCAAGTTATGTGGTGGCATTCCCGGTAAATCCAGTTGATTCAAGACTTCAACAGGATAGTTGACTGCTTCGTCAGGATCGACAACAGTGTCGATCGATTTGAACGACATCTCATTGCCAGGTAATGACTGTTGTATTTTGAAATTAATAGCGTCAACATCGATATTTTTTCGGTCAAAATAGCTCGTTCACGTAGCCACGCATGATTAATGCAATTAGCGTGCAAATCTGGGAACATGCTTTCAATCAAAGCATCTTTCGTGGCTACCATGTTGCAAAAATTGTCTGGCAATTTGATGCATTGTGTATTTCCATGCAATAGAATTTTTCCATTGTCAATGTTCAGCAATTTTTCGGAGAATTACAGTGCCAATGGATCGTTTTGCAGTTGAACACGCATATTTATGGTAAGGCGTAATGTATTGGCATTTCTCCATACGTTTGTTACAAACATGCGTTAATTTCGTCCGCATATGTAGCGCATCGAATGACCGGCAATGTCTGTCTGAAATCACCGGACAGCAGCAGTAGAGCGCCACCGAAAAGTCTGGCACTCGCGTTGCTTTGGATGGACTGTGTATAATCTGCCCTAATGTATTTCCCAATAAATATGCCGTCGTATCCTTGGACTGGAACGCCTCGCTTTCGTGGGTGTCACTTTTTGGACTGTTTGTTCCACGTGATAAATCGTGGCACAGCATACATTAATGTCTTTGCGAATGGACCGAAAATACCTGGTCGGTTGCAGAGTTCGAAAAACTCAGTTAGTGTGGTTTTTGGGGCAGTTAATGCTCGTCGTATAGCAGTCTCTTCAGTGAAATAAACACGCTGTCCATTTTCAAGGTGCACGGCCAAATGTAGAACAGCAGGGTCTCGGTTGTGTATTGGAACACTCAAAATGCGCCAAACTGTATCATTGCTGCTAATTTATCGGCCCATTTGATAACGTGTTATTTCGTAGTTACCATTTACATTTAGAACAGCAAATACAGCCATATCGCTGCCCTTATGAACGTATTTGCAATGTATTTGATGGACTTCACCGAACTGCAGAACTCAACGTTAATGTGTGCTTTGTAGGTTTTGGATAGCAATGGCGAATACAGAACCACCCAGCGATTGTCGATGTCAACCGGATTTCCACCATTTGACATGCGCAATTGATATGGTTGGCCACCATTGTCTCTGTCTCTACGACGATACAATGGATAACCACCGATATTAGTTATAGTATCGTTTATACACATTTTTGGGAAACGTTTCGTACATTTTCCATTGTCCATTCACAGCGCCGTCATGTTGAGATCACTCCATGGACCATGGATCATGTAAGCGGTAACATGTCACACAACACTTGATCAATACTCCGATCCAGAATTTCTGCTCAAATAATTTTATCAATTTCTTCTGGCCGTACTTTGTCGACCAACCAAATCAAAATATCTGCATGTGGCAAACCTCGTTATTGCCATTCAACAGAATACAGCCAGCAACGTGTTTCGCCGAATACATAGTGATGTGTAATCAAGTTCATAAACGATTTTAATTTTTGTTTGAAGACACGTGGAGTGATGTCATTGCGATGCATTGCTTTTTGACCTGGTAATAACGAAATTTTAATTTCATCCCAGTTTGGATTGCACGTAAATGTAATGAACAAATCTAGTCGGCCGTACGCGCGCACGAAAGTCATGGCGTCTTGAATGTATTATTGCATATGACGCGAACTACCAATATATGACGATGGAAGAACATATGCAGTACCGATGTCGTTGATATAAGTTGTTTCATCTACGTTACTGACAATAGCATCACGCAAATGAATGTATTCCTCAGAACGCAGCTTCGCTTGATTATACTTGATGTACCATAACCGCTCGCTTTCAATTTTCGCATGCATACAGCTGGCGGCATCGGAGAATGTTGTCTTCATTTGCATGAATCATCAACCGATATGCGTAGAAGTTCATCGCACTCACTTTCTTGTTGGTTTCTGCACCTGCAAAGTAAAAACATAAATAAGACAAAAATAAATTAATCGTACAGAAAAATAAAAAAGAAAACAATGTGTAGATTGTACCTGTCACTGGATTTCTTTGTTTGATGTTGAAATTATATCCATCTTCTCCTTCCCAAAATATCAATGGATATTGCAAAGCGTCATAATAACGATGGCTGTCTTGAATTGTCTGCACCGTGTTATCTCTGCGTTTGATCAGTATATCTCGACGTTCATATGCGTCGCCAACCATAAAAACTGCAACTTCATTAACGGTTGGTGCATTGTATCGGCCTGCGTGCTCTTCAGATGGCAGTGTGTCTTCTTTGATGACGATAATGTAGCTGTTGTTTTGCAGTTTGTTTGAAACAGTATTTAAAAACTGGACCAACTGGTTGTGATTTCGCAAAAACGGTTCCAAAGTCACCACAATTTCTCGCTCCTCCATCTGCTCGATGTGGTTGTATTGGCAGCGTGTGTCAATACAATGAGGAGCAATAGCTCCTCATCGCCCGTGAAGTAGATTCGCAAGAATTTTGGATCGGCATCAGGCATTGACATTAAAGAACCAATTTGATGATACACATGGCACTGAATCTTTAACGTTGATTCAAAATTGCGACCATCCTGATTCTGAAAGATTTTTGTTGCTCAAATGATGTCATTTCGAAGCAAGAATTGAATTTACGAATTTTACGCAAAAACTATTTTGATTGAGGTGTGGCTCGAGCCAATAGTGTTTTCATTGTTTCTGGCGGCGAATTCAATGGTGACAGTACAACTTTTCCAGACGTGCAGCAGAAACCGGCCGATTCACCTTTGTATTTGAATGCATGGCAGTGTTGGAATTCTTTGTCCATAGCGTCGATGACAATTTGTGAATGTGACGAATAGTCGATGTCCGACTCATATTCGAACGCAAGGCGGAGAAGTGATGCACGTGTCAATTCGCGATATACTTGCAGGCGCTGTCGTTCATGTGCTCTGTGTGCGTCGGTGGCTCGTTGACGTGCCTGTCTTTGTCTCAATGCATTGGCTCGAAGGCGTTCGTTGCGTTTCTCTTGACTTTCATTTGCACGTGTGTTTGCAACCTTCTCCCTTAAATTTGCATTGTCTGTCAATTGATCTTCTGCCGTTCTATTTAAAAGACGCGTCTGGACTATTTTTGAATTCCGTGTACGTCGACCAATATTTCCTCCTCGTCCACGAAGACGTGGCATTGTTCTGTAATAAACACACAACATATAAATATGAGAAACTTATATTAGAATTTTTTGGATGTTATAATCAATCGAACAAACTTTCATGTTGTTTAACACTCCGTAAATGTTATATGTTCTGATATGAGAAAAATCTTAAATATCAAAACAACGTCAATAATTCATGAACTTATGGTTTTCTCTTTTTAAAAAAAAGGGATGATGGGGGGGGGGGTGATATTTTGTGGTTATATGTTCTGATATGCAAAAATAAAAAATAAATTTCTGGAACCGGATCGCAGCGCCACCTACCAGGTACAATTGTGAATCTAAACCATCCAGGGATGTTTGTTACCATGGCGGTTTTTTTAACTAGTTGATGCCTCTGGCTCTAACTCAGACCAACTCTAAACTAACGAAAAAGTAATATTTTCACGAAGCTAAAACTAAACACAGGAAGGAATCCTAGTAATATTATAAATGCGAAAGTTTGTGTGTGTATGTTTGTTACCACTCAGCTACATAACGGCTGAATGGATTATGATGAAATTTGGTATGTAGGTACTTTAGCTCCTGGAATAGGACAGAGCATACTTTTTATCCCGGTATATTGTACGGGTCCTGTGGAATAACAACAAAACCTAATTCTGGAATGGCTGGGATCGTGACCAAAACATATTTTTTCCTCTCGTGTCAGAGTTTATCAGGCCACCCAAGGACCTCTGAAATGGCTATCAATCGATAACAACCGGGACCAAATATTTAACGTGCCCTCCGAAGCCCGGAAACGCTCAGATGTTATGCCACTAAACGGTCACCCAGCCAAATGTGTGCGGCTGGGAACGTTGCTTAACTTTGGAGATCGATTAAGATCCCTCAACCAAGCGCAAAATGTAGTATCTAGGTACACTTATTTCTATAGCTACAACTTGATGAAACTCACGTTTTGATTTTTATACATTGACGCTGGAAAGTGGACATGTGGTAACTACGCGATAGTTGCACAGATACACTCCAAAAACAATACCCTACTTCTTGGCTATATGGTAAAAAGTATTTCCTTCCTTCTGGGTTGCCATAATCAGTTAAAAACATGAGCCAACGTAGTATAATTTTACAATTCTGTTTTAACATAAATAAATTGTCTTTTCCCAATTTATTTATTAGTGTATCTCTGTGAAACTCAATTGTACCTGGGCGAAGCCGGGCCGGTTTGCTAGTTGCAAATATGTATGAGGTATCCCAATAAGTGATTGGGCGTGAGATGTTTGGGTGGGTCTTAGCAACTTATGTTTTCAGCGTAAATGGATTTGAACTAAGGTGAATGCGGAGCATCGGTGAAATACAATGGTGGAGGAATTGGGAGCGCTCTTAGAAAACCCACCGGCCAATTGCAACGTCCATCACGTTTCTCGGATACAGGAATGAATTTGACTCCGTCGGGAATCGAACCCTCTTGGCCATGGTTGGAAGCGAGTAGTCTGACCGCTAGACCAGAGCGGCCACAGTATCCCATTTAAGGAAGAAGTGTGTGTAATTCAATCACACTTGAGCATGATAAAGTTCAAAGGAAAAAAGTACCAGGAGAAATGAGCCACATATAAGCTAATTAATTTACAGCAGATACAAAATCTGTTATGCCCCAATCTCAACTGCGGAAAGATTACATAAATAAAATTACAAGTATATAAATATATATATATTTGAGTATTAAAAAGCCAGAGAAGTAAAGAACTATTGACAATACTCACGTAATTAAGATCAAAGTGATAGCCGTGCTTTTTTAAACTTGAAAAGAAGGTCACTTATGGCTATACAATAAGAGTGCGTGTAACTCACTTCAAAGCCAACGACAGGACAGTTGGGTGGATCAGGTTTTTCCCAGCCGAGAAGTATGCTGTTCTCAAGTATGAGGAAGTTCAGGTCGCGTGGAACAGTTCTGCGTTTCGCCTCCTTCAGTATGTTGACGGGATGTATCTCACACTTCAGAACAAATCACAGACGTCTTATTAGTATAGGCTGTTCAAGGTAAACTAAACGCTTTTGAAAGCCTTGCTTAAGATATACTTGAATGCACATCTTGTATTATTCCTCCATACGTAAATTTAAGATTGCAATGAGCCTGATCACTTCCATCACGCGTCAGTCAAGTGAAACTGCGAAAATGTTTAAAAGTAAATTTTAAACAAATTTGCTAATTTTTACTCTTAAATGCATTAAAAAACAGAAAAAAAAGACATAATTTCAAGTAATTGCAAATATTTACCTAATACTTTCGCTCCGCCGTTACCAACTTTACTAGAAGCATGCCAGTCAGGGCGCCCGTAAAAATGTGTGCAAGCTAGGGTCAGTGACATTGTTCAAACGTTAATTTAGAGAGTGATCACTTTGCTGTGCACAGCCTATATTGCAACACTGCGACAGTGAAGATAAATATGGTGACATTATTCCGGTTTGAAAAAGGGTAAAACAGAATGAAATAAAGCTAACGCTGAGTGGACTATTCTACTCTATCCTATATCTGCCGCTCCTGTACAGTCTGCAGGGTCATGTATTAGCTTAAAGCCGAAGGAATCGCTTGAATATTGTGGGCTCCGAACCACGTTACACCGCCTAGGCACTGATAAATTTTCGAGTTATGCTGGTGATTGGGTGCGAACCTACGCTGCTCCAGACTTCTCTCCTTATGAACGTAAAAAAACCTTAGCTGTGAGCCACAGAGTGCCCCTGATCTGGAGCTGTGACACAGTGGAGATGGCCGAGGAAGAGTGTATAATCCGAGAGAAACTCCACTTTCCATCACAGTTTCCACCACATAAAAATACCCACATGAAACCTGCCCGACCCACTGAGGCTTCAGTGTAACCAGGAACCTCACAGATTTGGACGGTATTGACTAACAATTCGACCTAAATAGCGTGTACGTTGATAAATTACCATTGTTTGATGTTATAAACAATGCGCGCCTTTTTATCTCCATCATACAATGCGTTGCTCTTTGATACAGTAAAGATCTAATTATATCACTTAAATCTGAAAGTCAGCAATGCATTTTACAAGTTGTCTTGAATTCTAATACTAGGGCAGTAAAGTGGCCTCCCTGTGAATTTAAATTACGACAGAAAATTTTGAAGAAATCCTTTTTTATTTTACGGTAAACCTATATAGCAAACATGGAAAAGGCACAGCAGATTCAAATGTGGACGGGTAGAGCGAGGAATATAGAGAATACTATTAAGAAGACAGTCTGTTCACTTTTTGAACCCGTTCAAGCGTTCACTCTAAAATTTCATTTAAATTTCCCTGTCACGGAGTTAGGTATTTTTTTTCTCGTGTGAGGGTGTATTGCGTCTTATGTAGTACGTGAAACTTGAAATTTATTATTATTTTTTAAATGAAAGACTTGGATGCGTGGATACCTTTTGTAACCCATACCGCTAGACGGGAGAGATTGAAGCCGCACATGAATTGTCAGTTTTTAAACCCAAAGTTCTAATTCAATTAATTAAAAATAATTAAAGTTTTTGTGTACAAGGCACAGATTAATATACTGCATGAAAGCGGAAAAATATAATATTCTTATTACTTTCAAGCATGGAGCTGGTGGAAACCAATTCATAACTATTTTATGTAGATAATTATAGACCTAATTATAATACCAGCGTAAAAATGAAGAATTTTTTAATAATTTTCAATCTTATTNGTAATTATAATACCAGCGTAAAAATGAAGAATTTTTTAATAATTTTCAATCTTATTGTAAGTGGCAACAAAGCTAAACAAGCAAAATTAAACCAAAATGGTTGTCATTACAAAGAATTGCAGTGGATTCAGTTATGGAATTCCAAATTAAATAAAACGGGTTTGAATAACGTGTACTTATTATTCATGGTATTAACATATTATCCATGACTTGAGTAGAANTAATATTCTTATTACTTTCAAGCATGGAGCTGGTGGAAACCAATTCATAACTATTTTATGTAGATAATTATAGACCTAATTATAATACCAGCGTAAAAATGAAGAATTTTTTAATAATTTTCAATCTTATTGTAAGTGGCAACAAAGCTAAACAAGCAAAATTAAACCAAAATGGTTGTCATTACAAAGAATTGCAGTAGATTCAGTTATGGAATTCCCAATTAAATAAAACGGGTTTGAATAACGTGTACTTATTATTCATGGTATTAACATATTATCCATGACTTGAGTAGAANAATTAAATAAAACGGGTTTGAATAACGTGTACTTATTATTCATGGTATTAACATATTATCCATGACTTGAGTAGAAATGAACTCCAGTTATGCTACAGGGATTAGTTGTTTCTCCAGTGTTCACCATTTTCTTCCACAATATGAAGATGAAAAGACATTACAACCCCATTTAAACACCCAGTCCTGGTCTAGGAAGTAATATTTTCCATATTTGAAAAATTCGGAAATGTAAAGAAATTGAAACGTGCATCTTGGTTCGCTATTACGGCATCCTTTCTACTATACCAGTAATTGAATTCCTTGCCAATGCTTACTAACATAAATGTTTATTTCACTCAGATGCCATTTCATGTTGGTAAATGTTGATAAACACGACATTTTTGGCAGCAATAAAACTGCCAGGTAATATTTAAATACGGTAGAAAATAATTTTTTTATACTAGGAAGATTTTATTACGTTTTTTCCATGAATTAAAAAAAAACTAGTATTGGGCAGTAAAAGATTATTATCCAATTGGAACCATTTTGAAATGGATAACATTCTTTTACAACTCACATTAGTTATTGTTTCGTATTGTAGTTTCTGTAGTGAAAATATGAGGTACTTTTGAAGTTTTGAGACACGCAAACTCTTAAGCATATTTCATGTCTGTATCCCGAAATATGTCATTTCAGAAGCATTAATTCCTTTACACACGAGATTACGGATGTGCCGGTACAATTGAGATACTGGTAAGTTGTTTGAGTAGCCTGGAAAATAAATTCTAACTGGCTATGAGTAATCCGCTAAGACAATATAGTGACAGGAATAAAAATTTACCACGGTTATTAAAAAGTTCGCACATTTCAAAAACATTAGAGTATACCAATAGAACGGCAATGTAGGAGACAAAATGTGACAACGAAAGTAATTCCGTTATTGCAGGTAACTGGCCATTTTCACAATACTAGGCCTGTGGTTTGCCACTTAGCCATGATGCTATAATGTCAATATTCGCTTGATTATATACATAAAATTCTGTTCATCAAGACTCTGTGGCTTGACCAGGAGGGGGTGGGGAGGTAGGGGACATAACCATCTCCAAACCATCACCTTGAGATGAAACTGTTCCGTGAATGCTTTGATACCGCAAAGTAATATCACAATTGTTGAAAATAATTATTCTCTTTAATTAATTTAATACTCTTACATAAAATTATGATAAGTGCTCCTCCCTCCCATACCACGACCCTAAGTATATACATGCACCCGCACAATGAGCTAGGAAATGACAACCCCTTCCTTACGCTCAACGCAAATCAAAGTCTAGATAATCTCCTACGCTCTTAGGCTTGACGTCCTCATTGTCCTACTAATGTATTGTATAACGTTAGACAGCCGACGACTGAAATTCCTTTATAGTGTATAACATTGCCGAGTAGTTTATAAACAAAGCACGCTCTCATGTGCGCACCAGACACAAAACACTGCCGTATTCATCGCATAAATAAAACGCAGTTTAATCTAGGACACGTCAGTTCCCTTGGCAACCAAACATTACAGCGGACATATCTGACGTAGTTAGACTGAAATATAATGTAGATATTATCACAAATACGGTGGCAATAAAAATGTACATTTTAAGAATTGGTTACCAAATATAAATCTCTAGATAATTGTTTAAACACAGTTGTTATCCGACTATAAAACGAATAATTTAAAACGGTATCAAAGCAATTTACTCGTTATTGCGTAATACGTTAAGAGACGTATGCGTTTCGACATTGGATAAGAGAAGCTGGGTAGTTTCTCTAGAGCGCTATCTACACTGAAGAGCCAAAAAACTGGTACACCTGCCTAATATCGTGTAGGGCCCCCGCGAGTACGCAGAAGTGCCGCAAGACGACGTGGCATAGACTCGACTAATGTCTGAAGATATGCAGGAGGCATTTCACACCATGAATCCTGCAGGGCAGTCCACAAATCCATAGGAGTGCGAGGCGGTGGAGATCTCTTCTGAACAGCACGTTGCAAGGCATCCCGGATATGCTCAATAATGTTCATGTCTGGTTATTTAGGTGGCCAATGGAAGTATCTAAAGTCAGATGAGTGTTCCTGGAGACACTTGGTAGCAACTCTCGACGTGTGGGGTGTCGCATTGTCTTGCTGGAATTGTCCACGTCCGTCAAAATGCACAATGGACATGAATGGGTGCAGGTGATCGGACAGGATGCTTACGTATCTGTCACCTGTCAGAGTCATATCTAGACGTATCAGGGGTCCCATTTCACGCCAACTGCACATGCCCTATACCACGACAGAGCCTCCACCAGCTTGAACAGTCCCCTGTTGACATGTAGGGTCCATGGATTCATGAGGATATCTTCATACCCGTACACGTCCATCCACCCGATACAATTGGAAACGAGACTCGTCAGACCAGGTAACGTGTTTCCGGTCATAAACAGTCCAATGGCGGTGTTGGCGGGCACAGACGAGGTGTAAACTTTGTGCCGTGCAGTCAACAACGGTACACAAGTGGGTCTTCGGCTCCGAAAGCCCATATAAATGATGGTCCGTTGAATAGTTCACACAATTGCACTTGTTGATGCCCTAGCGTTGAAATCTGCGTCAATTTGAGAAAACGTTTGCACGCCTGTCACGTTTAATGATTCTCGTCAGTCGTCGTTTGTCCCGTTATTTCACGTTCTTTTTCCGGCCGCAGCGATGTCGAAGATGTGATGTTTTACCGGATTCCCGATATTCACGGTACACTTGTGAAATGGTCGTCCGTGAAAATACAAATTTTATCGCTACCTCGGAGATGCTATGTCCCATATCTCGTGCGCCGACTATAACACCACGTTAAAACTCACTTAAATCTTGATAACCTGCCATAATTGTAGCAGTAGTAACCGATCTAGCAACTTTACCAGACGCTTGTTGTCTTATAAAGGCGCTGCCGACCGCATCACGTTACTCTGATTGATTCCATACCCGTGTTAGTTGCATACGCACGCCTATACCAGTTTTTTTGGCTCTCCACAACTTCTATTTTGTTACCACTTTAGCTGTGGGTCCACAGCATTCATGAAGGCTATGATGTATAGCTTGTGTGTAGCAATGTCGACTCAGTAGTGCTTCGAGTGTAATCACCTGCATGACTCAGAAATTTTGCATTGGTTCGACAGTAAACTTAATGGAAGCTCACTATGAACAAACTGTTCCCATTTGCAATCACGGTTTTTATGTACATGACTATGTAACTTTAAACCCAGTGCAGTAAAAAAAACGTACCTACTTAACGTTTTGCCTGATAGTTCTTCTTTTAAACTTTTTTTCTAAATATTACTCAGTACTATTAGTCTATCGCATCCAGTTATTTTTTTTAGAAAGCTGATATTTATAAACATTAATGCTCTTGTGTCAATAGACTGATAAGGGATGCCAAGCTAAAATGAGATATCAGATGGAGTAAACAATATTTTGTAGCAGCAAAATAAATAACAAAGGAATCATAAGGATCTCATAGTAGCGAATTGTTATCTCATGAAGTTAAGGCCCTGAAAGATAAAAACCACAATGGATAAGTGAAGGTAGGTAGGGCTTAACGTTTCGTCGAAAGCGGGGTCATTAGACATGGAGCACGTTGCTCAGACAAGCAGAATCAGGGAAGGAATCGGTCGTAATCTGTGGGAACGAACCATCCATGCATTCGTCTGGAGTGATTCCGGGAAACCATGACATGCCGACATTAGGATGGCCGGATCGGGGATTGAGCCCAGGTACTCCCGAATTTATGTACGGAGGTAGCCTATGCAACACTTTGCTCGGTGGGAAAGTAAAAAATACAACAAATTGAGGAATACGATTATTTCAAGAAAACCTACCTGCCAGATGAAACGTCCACTACCTAATATGGGATTCGTATTTGCCCAGGTCGATCCCTGATAATGTTTGCTCTTACTCCAGGCTGTAGAAGACATCAAAATACCGGCAACTTGCTAAAAATCACTGGAAAATGTCTCCAACACTGAAATGTTCGCACGGGAAAATAGGTAAAAGTCTAGTACCTACTGGTTAACTGTAGCAACCTTTAATTGCTCATTGTATTTTTAAACCCTTTTAAAGAATATTATGAGCTAGAGATTCGTTAAAATTTTTAATTGCGGATCTANGTGGGGTTAAAATCTTGCAGTTCTGACAGACTATTAGAGGCGGCCGGCAAGATAGCATTTCCTTCTAAGTACCCGAACTCTTGGATAAGCGCCTGAGATGACGCGCACGCCCATCATGTCAAGCAGGAAAAGGAGGTAGAACGTTTTTGATGTTCATAACTCAACATATTTATAACGGTAAATACAGAATTGCCGTTTTGGTGTTTTGTCCTGAGCATAACATTCTACAACATGGATACCAGAACAGATGGTATATGCAAGTAAAAGGAAATACGTAGTGTTATCCTTTGATGAAACCAGTTCGGTATCTACACATTTGATATGAGAGAGGATTCAGTAGTCGGAGCTCGCAGCATTGGTCTTGGTTGAAGTCAGCCTGGAGAGTCACGCTCGACATCCTCAGGCGGTCATGAAACCGACAAGAGGTTACGTTTCACCCCCACATCACTTCAGAAATGATTGACAACTACTAAAGCTATTTTGTGCTCACTAACATATTTGTTTATTAAGGAAATATTTATTGGCTGTCACCAAATATTAAGTTTGCAGCAACAGCATTCATGTCATCCGCATTTTGCTGCGACTGCGAAACTACATCCATTATATTCTGCGCGTGCGCTCTGGCTGGCATGTTCGATTTGGCCACCTTCTGTCTGGTCATGACACCACACTTGTCCGTGTTCCTTTCTTTTCATAACGTTACGAACTTATTAATGAAGGATATTCTTAAGATCATCGATTATTTAATTCCTTTATTTTAACTGGGTAAATGATACACACAAATTATTCCAGAAAACTAACTTTCCATGAGGTGAAGTGCGCAGGCCTTGTCGTGTGTCACATATTTGATTTACACTATTTATTGCTCAAGACAAGTCATGAATGCCGAGCAAGGTGAGGCAATGTTAACATGCCGAGTTCGCGTTCAAGAAGTCCAGAGCTCGAGTCCCGCTCAAGACGATTTTCGTCGTAGTTTTTATTTGTCGTCAAAATCACGCAATACGCAAACCACTTTAGTGAGCCGCACAAACTAGTAATGCTGCTACCCATCGAACACTTTTTACTGCGACTAAAAATACATTATCACCTTAAAATACTTCGCATTTATTGGTGACCACGAAAGTCGTTTTGTATTAACAACTAAATACTGGAATGACAAAAAAATTTTGTTGGTCATCACAAAACGGTTTTTTTTTTCAGCGCACACGTAAATTAATCGCTGGCTATATGGTCGGTCAATCTGCTAGCCCCCACCTAACTACCTTCCATCGAATCATTGGCTTTATGAAACCTATCCGTCTTCCTTCCCTATCATGAAACACCCGCACCTCCAACTCACCCCAAGACTCTCCATACCCTCATCTCACCCCCTTAATAACCAACAGACAACACGTCCCTTACTAGTTGACTCAGTTTCATTTACTCATTATATGTAGTTCTACACCATACACAAATCAGCTGCCTTTGCCCATCCCCCAACTCCCTCAACCCATGACCTCTCAGGAACTATCACCACCCCACATCCCTCCCACTACCCCTACACTAAGGCCCTCCTCTCACACCAAACAGTTCACTAAGTTCCATTTACTCACTATAGTTCGAACACTACAACTACCACTAGAGTGCACTAGTGGGGAAATATTATTTTATGGACTCTTCCATCATATTTCGCTCATGACAAAGTATATATTTTCCCACCACAGAAAAAATAATACTGAAACTTCAAAGTATGTGTACAGAGCAGATAGCTGTCCGAGTGTCGAGATCAAGATGAAGTGCTCGTTTAATGGTGTGCGTGCGATCAGCGTCCCGACTTCGCCTTTGGTGGTCACATTGTTGACGATGCCATTCGCAAACAATACGTGTACGGACCCTGAAACGTGGAATTCATAAGGTTAGCACAAGCTCAATAAGCGCGATGTAGCTCAATACCGCCTTTATTATTTTATATGCATAGTTGGCTACCATTTCAAACCACTGCCGATAGAGCTACCAAAATCAGATCGTGTTAAGCATTTCAGACATCGATATGCCACATTGGGAGGGAAATACTTTTATAAGCATAGTTAGCTTAACATACTGGCAATACATTTACTTTTACACATTAGGCAACCTAGTATACCATTAAATTCAGTTCAGTGAAAATTCTTCATTTTCTTGTAAACAAACCGTAGTCAACGTAGATAAAATCATATTTATTGCAAACAAAAACATACCAAAATACAGACAGGTTACCACACAACGAGACGGGCCAAAAAAACGTGATGATAACAGGTCTGACCAAGTAACCGACAAAATCGACCTATCAATCATCAATACTGACCAACCACACATATTTTTCATACCAACTGACCATATCAAGAACCCATACCAAACACCCCAGTCCTACCGGTAAACAAGATCGACTGAACATAGCAATGGGTAAGACCAATTAAACAAACCGACAATGTCAAACGACAATACCAACCGTCCAGGCCAGCCAATAAAACCGCCCATTCTAAATACAGACAAAACATGCATACTGTTCATACAAGCTGGTAATACCATCACCAATACCAACCAAGCATATTAACAATATATATCAGGTAACCATACGAACCAACCATGCAAACAAAAAATACGTGCCAAAAATACGAATCCACCATAACAGCCAACCATATAAGCTAACCATACCAGTAAACCATACGAAACGACTACATCAAACCACCTCTTCAGCCATAAAGACTAGCAAGCCATTCTAACCAGCTATATCAGACAACCATACTTCCCGACCAAACAAACTGCCCATACCAGCCGTACGACTAGCTCGCGACACTCTTTGAGGCACTTTTTGTAGCTTATGTCTTTGATTCGTTACATGGTTAATTTAATACTATGAGAAATGTTTCGTAACTCACGTCATGGTTCGAGACATAGTCCATGGCATACTTTGAAGTAAGTTTCGCAGCTGGTATATACGTATGTGTGCAGTATGGTCCACGACACAGGCCCTACTGGAGAAATGTTTCATAGTTTGTGTCTGCATCGCGTAGGTTGTCCTGCTGGATTCAACGATGTTACCACCTAAGGCAATGTCAGGATGCTGGTCGCAGGCACGTTATTAAACGAGCACTTCATCTTGATCTCGGTACTTTGAGAACTCTCTGCTCCGAACACAGATTTGAAATTTTTATTAAATTTTTTACTTTGGTGAGAAAATTAATTTATTTTTAAAACACGATTGATAATATTCCGCGAAATATAATGGAAGAGTAAAAAATTACACAGTTTCCCCACTATAGCACTCTAGTTGCATTCACGGTGGTCGAGTTATATTGAGTAAATTGGGGTGGGGGTGGAGGGATACAGACTTAACAACTAATTACTTATTAAGTTTTGGGAGAAGGTGGTTGAACTGAAGGAGAAATTGGAACTGGCTGAATTGGTTGGTGTGAGAGGAAGGGGGTCGTCATGTGGTAGTAAGGGTGATGCGGTGTGGTGGTGGTGGAGGCGGGTTGAGCCTGGGCAACTGATTGGTTGAGGGTGTTGAACTATAGTGAGTAAATGGAGTGGAGCAGCTAGTTAGCGAGGGGTTGTGGGTCGGTTATTGAGGGAGTGGGATGTTGGGTGGAGAGTCATGTGGTGGGTTGGAGGTGTGGATGGTTAGTGATGGAGACTTAAGAAGGGCTGTGTGTTACGTAAAACGAATAATTAGCTAAGAGGTAGCTGAGTGGGAAAAAACATTTTTTTCTCGGTAAAATGACCAGTTTACGAAGTGATTTTGGGGTAAAGCGAAATATTGTGTCAGTAACATGACCACCCCAGGCCGTCGAGCGCGAGTCTCCAGACTGTGTCGTCAAACTAAATGTCGGACTGCTGCGTTATCCGACACCTGAATCCTGTGTAATAACCAACACTATTATACTAGTAATACGAACAAATAATTTAGAATTTTAAAACTATGTTTTAATTAAATATGTCCTGCGTGGAAAAAAAATCTTATTTCTACATTTGATCACAGATTTGCAACTTTGACTGTCATAAGTTGAACTCGAATGCCAAAATCAGTAAGGATTTTTTTTTTTTCGGACAGAGAGTTTTCAAGCTTGACCTCGTATAACCCATGAATAAGTCACCGTTTTTTGATGTAATTTCAATTTGCTTAAAAATTACAAGTCTTTTGGTATAATGACGCGCATCTTAACCGATGGAGTGAAAGGAAAATAAATAGGCTTATATTTGAACGTTGAAATGGAATTGCAGGTGAAACTGAGGGAACTATCAGCGAACCACACTATTCACGAGNGTATAACCCATGAATATGTCACCGTTTTTTGATGTAATTTCAATTTGCTTAAAAATTACAAGTCTTTTGGTATAATCACGCGCATCTTAACCGATGGAGTGAAAGGAAAATAAATAGGCTTATATTTGAACGTTGAAATGGAATTGCAGGTGAAACTGAGGGAACTATCAGCGAACCACACTATTCACGAGTGCTAACATTTTGGCGTGAGGTGAACTTTCAGGTGAGGCTGTTGTGGAAACCAGAGTATTCAGTTCCCTGCTGCCACGTGGCTGGCACACAGGCTTCTCACGAATGCTATTACATTCCCGGCAGTATTTTAATCACAATTTAGCTTGTAGAATATGTAACGAAAGTTGCCATTGACTAGTAGGTTTTTCTCTGGATACTCTTATTTCTTGGACGTTCAGGAACGGCGGGTATTAACTGACCCCATCCGGAAAGTACGACGCGAGTTGGATATTCTCCTGGCTTTTAGGGACACTTTTATTACAATTTATTTTTTAACAAAGACCAAGCTAGGTCCGTGTAGTGATAAAACATTGGATTCGCATTCGGTAGAATCCAGATCCGATTTTCTGTACTTATGTTTCTCTGAAATCACCCCACGCAATCACCGGGACGGTTCGGTAATACCTTCCCCTATCCTCACCTGATTCACAGAGCCATTGGCTCCGTCTTAAGCGACGCACTGTCGACGAAGTATTAGTCGATAGGTAACATCTATAGTAAAAAAAGTCGGCAGCCATGCAAATATATGACTTTGGAGTGAGACTTACCACGATGTGCGGGCGACGCGACTCGTCGTGGGTCCTCGTGCATTGCTGCTGCCTGCGCCGGATGTCGTCGGTGACCGTGGAGATNCGGTAGAATCCAGATCCGATTTTCTGTACTTATGTTTCTCTGAAATCACCCCACGCAATCACCGGGACGGTTCGGTAATACCTTCCCCTATCCTCACCTGATTCACAGAGCCATTGGCTCCGTCTTAAGCGACGCACTGTCGACGAAGTATTAGTCGATAGGTAACATCTATAGTAAAAAAAGTCGGCAGCCATGCAAATATATGACTTTTGAGTGAGACTTACCACGATGTGCGGGCGACGCGACTCGTCGTGGGTCCTCGTGCATTGCTGCTGCCTGCGCCGGATGTCGTCGGTGACCATGGAGATGACGTGGTGCGTCTCGCGGTTCCTGGCGCATAACTCGTTCACCGCCGCTAGCATATTCTCGATCTTCTCCGCCATCGTGAAAGGCCGCTCCAACTGCACCGGCCCCGCGGCCTCCCGCGCAGAGAACAGGCATACCAGCTGCGCAGTAACAAACTTACCTAGTACTAACACTGAACGCGTGCTTTTCCACTGAAGCTTGGCGAAGAGAAGTAAAGAAGCATGCTGGAGGGGAGAGAAGCAAGGTGAAGAGAAGCTTGACGAAGAGAAGCATAGTGAGGTGCTTGTCTGCTCATTGGAGCGTGGCGTGGTGTAGCGAAGTGAGTAGGGGCCTAAGGAAGTCCTCGCTCACCACAGTCAGTAAAATATAATTAATCTGCCACATGAAACCAGAAAAAGTTTACAACACACAAACTCTCTCGCTCCCGCCTTACTCTAACTCATGACTTCCACAGAGATAATGAAGCTCAAAAATTGTTGGATAACTTAAACTACTTATAATTCATAACGTTTTTCGAAAATGATCTGGGAGTTATTAAATTACGCATGATCGTACTTTATTACGCCTGAACAGGAGAGACCACGAGATAAGTGATGAGCAAAATCCTTGCTAATTTTTTATATGTACCAAACTTAAAAAAGAATAAAAATAAAAAAATAAAAACGAAAAAGCCAGTATTGACATTAAATGTAAACGAAAATTTAAGACACTCTAGATGGCAGTGTCACAAAATAACAGTATCAATATACCAGCATGTGCCATGTGGTTCATTTCTCCTACCGCCTGCCCATCGAGGCGCGACGAAGAGAAGCGACGCCACTCAATGTAACTTCAAAGAAAACTTCTCCCTCGACAACACGTCGCTTTGCCTCACCTCCCAACAGCGAGCTCCCATTTTAT
The DNA here is from genome assembly GCA_002778355.1 of Clitarchus hookeri. Lineage (NCBI taxonomy): Eukaryota > Metazoa > Arthropoda > Insecta > Phasmatodea > Phasmatidae > Clitarchus > Clitarchus hookeri. The sequence continues at coordinate 424,170 of NQII01001638.1, forward strand.
TACACGGAAGTTTCCTTTGGCGTGAGAAATTAGCTTCGCACCGCTTCTCTTCGCTGCGTATCAGTGGGCGGACACCAAACTGCTTTCCGGCTTCTTAGAACTGTCGAAGCCACGTACGTGTGACTAAGGTTAGCCTGTTGTAATACGTGTTTTCATTTCAGTGCACGTCCTCTGTCAAAGTTTACATGTAACAAAGTCACACGGTCAGTTAAAAAACAAAATGTAAAAAAATATTCAGTCTTTGTTAGAAAAAGTTATTTTAGACAGTTATGTAGACAAATCAAGCGCAAATAATGTTAGGGCCATGTGTAAAAGAAGAAAATAAATTAGCTTCATATTTTGTTTGTCTTCTTTCAAAGCGGGAGTCGCTGTTCCTAATAGAGAAAAGAGAGAGAAAGAGAGAGAGAGAGAGAGAGTGTGTGTGTGTGTGTGTGTCGATGTGTGTTTGTGTTTGAGAGAGGAGGTGAAGATGGAGCAGCANAAAAAGTTATTTTAGACAGTTATGTAGACAAATCAAGCGCAAATAATGTTAGGGCCATGTGTAAAAGAAGAAAATTAATTAGCTTCATATTTTGTTTGTCTTCTTTCAAAGCGGGAGTCGCTGTTCCTAATAGAGAAAAGAGAGAGAAAGAGAGAGAGAGTGTGTGTGTGTGTGTGTGTCGATGTGTGTTTGTGTTTGAGAGAGGAGGTGAAGATGGAGCAGCANAGAGAGAGAGAGTGTGTGTGTGTGTGTGTGTCGATGTGTGTTTGTGTTTGAGAGAGGAGGTGAAGATGGAGCAGCAAGGAATGCCAGGGTGCGGTGGAGGAGTATATCGGAATATCCCGCCTACCAGAGGAAACGTCCGCCACGTTTCTCACATACGAAAATCCAGGTATAACTTCTCCGGGACTCGAGCCTGGTTCACAATAGTGAGAGACGGGCGTTACAGTCACTTTACAAACATGGAACAACTATTATTATAATGTATTATTAATAATGATTAATTATAACCCATTCGCAGTTGAAGAAAAAAATCCCTTTCCTTAAGTGCACGTAGTTTAATGTTTAACACTAACTGTCTTATGTACAGCAGTTTCGTAATTGATTTACGGAAAGAATTATAAGTTATAAGCTCCTATCGTAGTGTGGCTCGTGTCCAGCTAGTATTTTTTTAAGATACTGCAGTCTGATAAAGCCGTTTTTAACTAAATTGGAGGGCTCTAAAATAATATTTACAGCATACGTGTTAACTAAGAAGTACCACTCCATCGTTGTCAGGGGTTTGATGTTTTTTCTTACTGGGGGCACGTTTAATAGTTTCGTGAAAAAACCCGGATTTGAAACACTCTGCAACGCAGTTCAAGCGCCAGGCACGCGAAAGCCTAAAGTCATTATAACACTTCTGATTAAAACAGTTATTAAAATAAGGCAGAGGTTAATATCTCTACTCTTTGTCATAGCGGAAACAACATAAATCCAAGATGGCAGAGTTCGATCACTCTCAAAGACCTTTACACGATACTGCGGTAACTCTATGATAGGCACTAATACAAACAGTTATTGTTAATGACTCACGGAGTGCTGATATCTTATTTGGTTCTGTCGATTCCTAAGTTGAGTCAAGGTAGCCAAGACGGGGGACCACCACTTCTCCGATTTCCATTTCTCCGATTGTCCATTTCTCCGATGCCAACTAGGCCACTTCTACGATTGTGCATTTCTCCGATTGCTACCCGCTCTCCGACACTCTGACCTTGCTTTTCACTAACTTTCTGAATTTTCGCCGACCAACAAGAGACAAGNTTGCTACCCGCTCTCCGACACTCTGACCTTGCTTTTCACTAACTTTCTGAATTTTCGCCGACCAACAAGAGACAAATGTTTACTGGCAGCACCTGACTGCCGGCACGCACATCCTTAAGTGGCAATCACTCCGGCCATTCATGAGGTCTTCCTTACAGAAACTACATAAATGCTATGTAATATTTTTACAACTCCTATAAACACACGGCAATTGTAGCGATAGTAATATTTTGTGGTACCGCATAAACTGGTATTATTTACAATAAAATACCCACAAATAATGTACTTCAAAATGCTTGTTTTCTCTTATTACATCGTGCACCAAGTATTGTTCTACTCTTTTTTGTGCATATTTTTTTTTGTGAAATATTCAATGCACAACAGCAAGACACTTTCTTAGCCAACTCACATGATAACCATTTACAGTGGGGCCAACGTGCAATAAAATCATATATAAATATAATTTCAAAGCTTCTCTAGTAATAACAACTGTTACGAGTCAATAACGTACCAAACTCAGTTTATTTATGATTTTTCTAAAGTGTTATATTATGAAAAATCTGGTTTTCTTGACAGCTATTTTGGTATGCCATTATTTTTACCGTCTGCCTCATAATGCCGCACTGTGCTCACAAGGACCAGTATTAGACATTGTTTCTGATTTGCAGAGAAAAGGAACTTGGTTCATTGGAAAGCTGAATATTTGTAATACATCAAACGAACTTCTAGAGGTAATATTTTGAAATACGTAAATTCATCCTCTACGATTCGCGGTATATGTAAATGTGCCTTACGTTTAAAATAACACTAGTTTTATTACTACTATAAAATTGGCAAGCTACTTTTTAAGATATTCTTCTGGGACTTAGTCTCGTACCACATCTTAAAACCAAATTATGCAGAGCATTCAAAAATGGGAAACACACAGTTGTTTTATTTTCGTTCTCAGTTTGAAAAAAAAAGTCTAGGGCAATGTATGCCAGACTATTTACAAACAAATTACATGATGTTTCTTAATACATTCGCAAACATATTGAACTAAAACTCACCGATTATAACGTAAAATAGTCTTATGAATTGATTTTATCGAAAAAAGCTGACAGTGCCATTTATGGTATCTGAGACTGCTTAATTTTAAAATGGGTATCGTTTCAAGGTCAAAGTCATTTAATACTAGGCCTTGTGTTGATGTCGCTAGACTGTCAGTACATTATTATATTTAACTCTGGGACTAGTGTTGATATTGCTAGGATGTAAATACATCATTATATTTAAAACTTCCATTTTGTGGTGTTAAAATCTCTAAATAGTATAAAACAAAGTCGCTTATCTGCATCTGTCTGTGTATTCGCTTGGTACTTCTAAACTACTTAATGGATTTTGATGTGGTTTTCAAAAGCATTTAGAGAATTTCTTGAGGGATGTTAAAGTATATAATTAATTTATATTTAATGCAAGGATAGTAGAGAAATGTCGAACCGTTTGTTATCAAGTCATAAAAACTGCTTTTAGGGCGCTTACATGGCTTGCGCTGACTAAGCAATAAGAGATACATGAAATTAATATACTACAGAATTTTATCTATCAAAAAATTCTACAGAAAGGTCCGCGATACGACATGTTTATCTTTTAATGATGACCCACAGTAACCTTTTTGTCTTTCAAAGTATCGCTGTAAAAACTAAATTCTTACCGAGCAAAAACATGCCAGTTCACCAGTTAATTTATAATCAACTTCATGGTTCACAAGAAAATAATTCTGTCTCTCAGTAGCGAAATCGAGGCATGATGGGTTTAAGGCTCGCTAGCAAAACCATTTACTCTAGGCGTAGGTTTTGTTGGACTAAGGTTAATTCTATTCAGGTTAGAGAAAAACAAGATACTTTATGTGACAGTGTGTGACATAGTGAACATTTCCACCGTTAGGTGTGATCGTGTTCCAAAGAGGTCGCTTTTAAGCTGGATATATATAATTTAATAATGTTGATTCGTGTAAGAAAGTTTTTGTTTGGCCTAAATTGTGATAGAGCATATATTTTCCCCAGCCAAGTATCAAGTATAAACTTTATTTTGTCCAAATACGTCATCATTTAATTCTAGTCACGAGACATTTTAGTAAACTTAAAGTCCCAGTTTGAACCCAGTCTAACAAAGAGGCCTTCTATGATGAAACCATTATTTACCCAATGAAACTATTACCTCCAACAAACAGAAGTATTTCTCGCGTCACGCCTGTTAGAGGACGACTAGAGTTTGAAAAGTGAATAGAATATCCCAATTTTGAAGGTCTATAATATCAAAACCAAACAAACTACAACCTTGATTGACCAATCAAATGAACCCTGGAACCGTGAAGTTTGTTTATCATACATTCATAAATGTTCAATGTGACCACCACGAGCGGCCCAAACCACATCTACGAGATAATCAAACTCATTCCACACTCTGGTCATCATGTCCGGTGTTACGGTTTGGATGGCGTCCGTAATTCTCGTTTTGAGGTCGTAAATTTTACCAACTTTACTTGGCGCATGTCAATCAGTGCTCCCGTTCAAATTTATGGAGGTAAGAGTAGTGATATTTTTCTAGGGTGGATTTCAAAAAGTGTTCACGTTATCGTGAAGAGCCTTTATCAGACTGTAAGTGGAAATGTAACTGCTAAAGGTATATAATTGTAACTTATTTTCATTTTTAACCTATTCACAGGGTTCGATGTTTGGTCGAAATTTATTTATCAGTGTTTCTCCTGTACATTTCGTTCGCCTTTAAACTTGCGCGCTTTTTCCACTAGTCCCTATTTGTTCGAATATACCTGCCACAAGAGAATTCTTAACACTAAGGAAGTAGGGGAGCTGTTGGTGATTCGTTGCTGCAGTTCAACCTTTAGTAGTGTTTTTTTATTGGTGGACTACATGTGAAAGGAGGAGGCGTTAGTCGGGTCAGGTACCAAAACTGAGGCGGGAGAGGGGATAAAATTTTGCTCTGCATGGACGGAGAAGCAGCAATCGGAGAAATGCGCAATCGGAGAAGAGGCCTAGTTGGCATCGGAGAATGGATAATCGGAGAAGTGCACAATCGGAGAAGTGCACAATCGGGGAATTGGTATACACCTGCTAAGACGGGAAGCTGCCATTTAGTCATCTGCCTACCGACTGAAATATATTGCAACCTGAATAAAATCCATGGTTTGTACGAAATTATTAAAAGTAATAGCGCTATGTTTTACCTACTAAGGTAACACACATTTCAGACCACTTACGGATGGAATACTCAAAACATTGTGCGCATTAGAAACATTATTATTTTTTAACCCTCCTAGATAGAAAAAAATAAATTAACCTTTCCTTACCGCTAACACTGAAAATAGGGCATGCCAATTCAGTGCCTTTTGTATGCGGTAGGCAACACTTTATTGTGCCTGTGCCTCAAACACACTTTAGGAAGGAGCCTTTAAAAACGTTTTCCAATCTGTGACATCAGTCACGTTGGAAGATTTTTGCTGTCGTGGTTTGCTGGCTTTTTAATGCCCGCCTTACATGCTACAGAAGTTGCAACAGTTTTTACTCAAGCGTTAGTGTCTGAATTCCAGTTCAAACGATATAAAAAAATGCTCACAGAAAAAATAATTAAATGATTATATGTCGGCGTATTTGAGAAGACTCGAAAGCGATAGCTTGGAAATATAAGTATTTTGGTAGAAATTTGTGGTTACACAACAACCGTTCTTTAACTGACTACGCCAAAATGCCGGCACTAAATTTTGCTGGTCCACGCTCTAGTGGTGAATGGTCGATATTTACTCAGTAGCTATGTCCATTAAATAACGAATTAAACGAGTACCGCATTTTACACCACAGCGCTGCAACCGAGTCCCTGATATTGCTATCTGCTGTTGACATGCAACTAGACGACAAGCACATATTTTTCAGCGACTGGTGGATGTTAATTAACTGTGTTAACGCTCGTTACGCAACACAAGTCTTGTGACATAATGCACCCAGACACATTTCACACGATCTTCAATGTCTCATGACGTGCTCGTGACCGCATTTCGCAGTCCACGGCAGCATTAATGCAAGCAATCTGACTGGCTGGAATTCCGTATATGTAACACTAGCAGAAATAACACGCTAAAGGAGGTTCACGATAAAGTGAGCACGCTTAAAATCAACCTATGAAATAAATCACTGCCCGTAACTGCATGTATTTGGACCTGAGCAGTTACCGTATTACTCACAGTTAAGTAGATAGCCAACTACGAGAAGTAGTTCCATGTTTTAACATCTTACTAACCGTAAAGTTAAAAAAAAAATTCATCAGGAATTCAGTTTAATTTGCTGTATGCAAATACGAATAGAATTTTGAGTGGTTATAATTTAACTATTTCACATCATCATCTGGCTCTCCTTTTTTACTGGTCTGCGCTCTTGTGACAACAAAGCAGCGTTTACGACCATCGTGATTTTAAATGTTTGTTTGTAAACTCTTAAATTAAATATTAATTAATATAGCAAATTAATAATTTTTATTCATATTCTGAGTGAAGTGGTCTTGCTAGTTTTTGCTTTCTTGTGTATTTCTACGTGCTTCGTTTTCCCAGAAATTCTTGAAATTTCACACAACATGCTGACCTGGAAAATGTGCTGCTTCATGCAGTTGAAGTCAGTAACCATTTTAAACCTCAAATACATATTAAAAAATCTTTGAATGAATGTGCTTTATTGAAATATGTATTATTGATATGTGTTCCAATTCACAAAACACAAATAAATGTGTGTGTGCTATTTAGCATTTAGGCAACTCCCAACTTATAAATCGCACAATTAATACCTCGGCACGCATGTCGCTCGTTTTGAAGCAATAACGGCATAAACGCTTTTAGTACAACATATATTTAGTGTTAGGAATGTGTTAAAAAATTATTATAGCGTCCATTTAAGCAGTGTAATTTGTATTAGTTGGTGTATCAAACAGTTAGTACTATCTTCCACGACTTCTTTAGAGGTAAGAACTTTGGGGAAAGATTAGATTTTTCATTGAATGCGTGGATGTAGTTTCATGAAATACATTCTCATCGGCTAGGTATTGTGTTTTTAGTATTGCTGTGAAGCTATTTTTATATCACTGAAGGTATTTAAATTGTATAAGCGAAACGTGATTATTTTCATAAGCAAAGCATGTCTTACGCAAACGTTTGTGTTACGTGCTTTAAAAACTGTGTTGTTGGACTAATTTTCACGAGTGACAAATATTACTATGGAATTATGTCGTGGGTGAACATTCCGATCAGTTATTTTCAGCCATTGAATTTCGTGACAGTTGTTTTCGTTACTCATTATATAATAGTAACGTCCGCCATTTTCTTGTGTGTTGTTTTGAATTAAAATGTTTATTTGAGAGGTATTTATACACTATAATTCTACTTGTAAATGCTGTTAAACATAATTCTTAGGTCATTTAACAATTGATTCAGGCACAATGTCTTCTGTATGAAGGAACAAATACACCATTTTATGTATAAGCGTGCCTTTCATTAACGGGTAAGCGTATTAGCTGTAAATTTTTTAAAGGTAAACGTTTGAAACGTCATGGCGTTGTTTATATAATGGGAAATGAGTGACGTTAAAATCAAACATATTTTCTTACGTCCTCGGAAGTATTGGCCACAGTTAAGGACATTAATGTTGCGTCGAAACAGAATAACATCAATAAATTTTCACAAACCAAAGTTATTTCCTGAAATTAACGTGTACGTGTTTATACAGCTGATAACAATATCCATTACTATTTGTTTTTTATTTATTGAGTATGAAGTGGACATATGAGCAAGTTGATATAAACACCAGCTGAAAGTCACGTGGCAGTGTTTATTTTGATAGGTACGCGGAAAGATACGCAACCAATGGGCTTAAAGTTGAAATACATAAGGACTTTCGAAAGTGTTCACTTTATGTGAACAGCCTTTATATTGGCAGACCTTGTCGAATAATGGTTTTAATAATCTTTCGAAACCAATACCAACTGTAGATACAAAACTTTTCTGTATTTATAAATACAATACAGTACCAATATTCTAGTTGCAATAATTGTTAAAAAAAATGGTTACTCTGTAAGGCAGAATTTTAATGATTCGTTCAGATGCTAAGAAAAGAGCCATTTTTGGTTTTGTGTTGTTTTTTAGTTTACATAGGTTTCATCTTTATAGAAAAAACTGAGAAAATCGACCGACAGTTTATTAGTATTTTAAACTTCCTTACGACAGAAATAATGTCAATTGTTTGTGTGTAAAATTCAACACAGTTCTTTAAACCGGGAATAAAATTTATGAGTAATTGTTTACCATGATGTAAATAATAAGTGGAGCTTAAGAAAATGTTCTTCAAAATTTTTATAACGCAATGAAAATATTTGGAATATAGAAAAATCGTCAAATTAACTAAACAAAATAAATTACAATGAAATAATTACAGTAGTATTGTCATACTTTTTAAGGAACTTCGGAATAAATACGAAGTGCTGAAGTACGTACAGATTTCCATCGGTTTCTGCCCTATAGTTTTATACTCATGCAATATAATATAATCATACTATAAAATGCAATAAATTAAAACAAAATAAACTTACGTTTAAAATATTTTTGAGCAAAATATTGATTATAATCAGACGTTTAACGCAAAAAAAGTAAAATAAAAGTCACCATAACGTAATAAAGAAATTTAAATACCATGTGTAATCAGTCCGCATTTCATATTTAAGTCATCGCTAATACTGGATGTTGAAATGACGAGCGATAATTTAAAAACAAAATATGATTATTTTCTTTGTGTAATTCTGGCAATAGAAAAATTATTTTTAACATACATAAGAATGAATGTATAACAAATTTTTCCTAACTTCTTGATTATGACATTTAGTTTTTCAGTGTTTATTTAAGTTTTCCTGGTAGGAGAGTATTATGAAGACAAATGTGTGGAATGCTACTGTGGTAAACATACGTGGAAAAAAAGTAGCAATGCAACTCCTATTTCATCCGCTGCTTCTCTCATAGCCCACCAATTCTTCAGGCTGTCCGTAAAATATACACTACAAAATTAAGTAATAAACGTAAATACCACAGTTTTAAACATTTATGGAAATTAACTTTCCAAATTGTTACATGGTGAACATATCCATCATTAAACGATTTGTCAGCGACTGAATGCAAATGTATATATAAAACATTTTTGCGAACAATAAAAAGAATTTATAGTTCTAACAACATTTTTTTTTTTGCAATGGTTTATTCCAACTTTTTTTTTTTTGCACAGATTTTTTTTAGATAGGACAACTGGCTGCTAACGGGAGATACAGTATACGGGACCACGTTGGCATCATCATGAGGCAAGCAAAGTCCTCTAATCAAGCGGAGAGTACAGACATAGGCAGATGCCTAACTGGCAAATTTTGAAAGCCCTTAAGATATTTTTTACTTCTCATTTTATAGTCTTCTTGCCAGATGTACAATTAACATTGCCATTGGTTAGATTATTTTATTCATGCGCCATCCAGGTGGAAGCGTAGAACAGTTAGAAGTATAAATGTGTTACTTATATGCAAATTCATACATTGTTATACAGAAAACAGCAAATATGGCCTGTCTCATATAAGCTGGCGAGATTTTGACAGTTCGACGAAAGTAGCGCTAATGTTTACTTTTCGTTTATGCATCCTTTCGCCATCAGCTGGTGCTTCAAGTGGCGGCTGTATATTAATTTTATTAGCCCGATGTCAGCTAATCCACTTTCCATTCTAATGCTTAACAAATTTTAAGGTATTTATAGACTCACACCTGTCTAAAAAATTTGTAAGTTTTAAAAGTAAAAACAGAAAACCTTGCAAAAAATTAAATATTTGTTACCAATTTTTTATTTGTTACAGACAACGAATTTGGGTTAACATTTGTGAGACGGTAATTGTAGTTCTTATCACACTTTGGATGTTACAGCTAATATGTTAAGACTGGAAATAAAAGTAATACGGGAAACTTGCTTGAAAACGCACTTTACATTCGCCAACAAACAACTTACCAACGACTTTTGCAAAGAAGTTTTTATGCTATTACTGATACTAAACAGCTTGAGTTAGAAATACGTGTCGTGGCATAACATAAGAATTCTTCAAAACTACTCACGCACATCCCATTTTCTTTGTTTTATTAATACAGAATAGTAACAACACGAAAATCACAAAATTTTGGGTTAGCGGGAGAACTGATTGTAGTTCTGGATCTAGCTGACAGATAGTGTAGAAGGGCGTGTTGTAACAGATGGCGTGGTAGGGCTTGTTGTCAACTACCTCAACAGGTAGCAGCACTTTGACATCCCTCTTGATTCCGTCTTTGTAAAAGTTCATTTTTCTCCTTTTATTGGCTTAAAACGACAGAGTTTGAAATACATTTAGTCAAATTATTTGAAAAAATTATTTAACTACACCCTTCGATATTTCTGTGGGCTTTTGGAATTAATATCAAGCATGTATGGAAGGTTTGGTGAGTGGCGGTACGATATGCTCTGTACCACGTAAGTTGGCCAGATTCTGACAGGTCTGCGAAAGTAGCGCCACTGTTTACATCTGACTACGTATCCTTCCGCCATCAGCTGATCGGCCACATGGCAACGATGTTGTTTATTTTCATGCTGTCATTATCAGCTGATCCCCTTGTCAATGTACTGTTCGTGGGACGTTTTAGGTAAACTTGCATACTCAGAAATACGTAGTTGCGTTTGTAGAAATAGTAATGCGTACATAAATCATTAATCAGTAAAATATATTAAAGGGCAAAAATATAAATAATTAATTAAACATTCAGTTACTACAAAAAATTTAATGAGAAACATATTTTTAGATATTTTAGATTGACGTCTGTCTAAAAAAATTAGTAGGTTTTAAAAATAAAAATATGAAACCTTGCAAAAAATGTAATATTTGCTAACTCTTTTTGATTTGTCCGAGACAGTTAATTTGGAATAACATTTGCGAAATGGTATTTGTAGATATCATCACACGTTGGACATTATAGCGAATATATTCGAGTTGGAAATATGTGACTTGGAATAATGTTAGAATTGCTTAACAACTATTCACGCGTGTCCAACTTTCTTCGGAAATAAGGAAGTGGATTTTCGGAGAACAATATGGCGTATAATTTATGTAGACGAACGATTACCGGCTTAAAAAAATTACTAGTACTCGAAATCACTGTACACGAAATATAAGTTACTTTAAAATTGTGCAGAGCTCGCGAAAAATAAAACTATTGGTATCCGTTCTTAAATTTATATGTGTCACACGCGGAACGCTTCTTTTTTTTTGTGGCTGGTAATGCTTCAGGAAAAATCCGATAGGTAGCGCGCACATCCTGTCTGGAGCGAAGTCTGAGATTCTTATTTTGCTCAATAGTTAGCGTATTTTTAAAGTTGACTGTTCTTTTATTACTGGCTCGAAACGACACGAATTTGAAATATATTTCATCAAATTATTAGAAAAAATAATTCACAAATATTATGCAATGTTTCTGTATGCTATTTGGAATTAATATCAAGCACATAATGAAAGCGGGGTTGGAGAAAGGTGATTAAGACGTGAAAAAATTATTTGAAATTGCATTTCAATTGGATACAGATCGTTCTACTTTGCTTTTAATTTTGAACACCTATACATTTCTACTTTAGCACAAAGTTTAGTTTCTAACTTTAAAAACTACTGTTTTATGACCACGTAAAATAATATGTATTAATTAACCTAGGAACTCTTTCTTATCGCGCGTATTTTCGCCTGGTCTAGTGTGCGTCGGCAGTGAACTCAGAATAGTCAACGTAATATTAATTTTTGTTCGTTCGTGCATCAGCTGATAAAGGATTTTGTAAATGGCACGTTGTTTGTTACGCATATTCAAGTTGCCACTCACTGACAGTCAAAATCTCACCAACTTATATGAAACAGACCATACTACCTTAAGTGTCTATGAATGCATACATTTATTACACTAGCAATAAAACATCAAGTGTTAAGAACTGTTTTATTACTAACATTGCTGCCAACTTAACTAGCAGCCTACACGCCAGTGGGAAATGTTGCGTAATTGTAGTTATGGGCAGTTATTTTATTTTCTAAGGTTGGTTTCAAAAGTGCTAACTTTCACTTGAACAGCCTACAGCCCACCTGTAGTAGACACCAGTATAATACAGAGGTTACCAGTCCTCGAGGTGACCAGTTGGAGAGGATTGATAATTTCCCTATACCACACTCTGCACTCTCTCCCGAATTGTAGATGGTGTGCATTTATATTTGAATGATGAAAATTTTGTAGCAGCCAAACAAAAGAAAATATTTGAATTGATGTGTAACGCCTTAAAATTTCTACTTTTATCTGCCACATGTTCAGATTATTTTTCATTGTTTGTAATCACGTAATATTTAATTATTTATTGTTGTTTGTTTTTGGAAGCTATATTTTAATAATCATGATTTCGTTATTTTATTTTTAACGAAAAGAATATGTGACCTCACAAATTTTATTTTTGTTTAATTATGTTTACAAGTCTTTCAGAACTACTATTACGAAGTTACTGCACGTAGGTCACATACAAGAAGAAACATGTTATTTGGTTGTTATGCATGGTGTGATGCCTGATGCATGATGTAGGCCTCTCGCGATTGGCACAACGTTTGAAAGCGTTCATATGTATGTAGTTTAGGAGGCGTCTGGCCATTTTGTTTCTGCTAGGCATGTCGAGACCTAGTGGGTCTTCGGCCTGGTAGGATATTCAAATGAATTAAGAATTTGCAAAATGGACCAAGTCCATTTTTTGTGGAGTCAGTTTATAGTAATTTCTGACACTCATAGCATCTTCTTGGATTGCAGCAATAAAAAGAACCAAGTCGTATACAATTTACATATTTAAAAGGTGTATCAGCAAGTCTGGAACTTGCAAAAGGGAGTGAAGAGAGTTGGGTGGGTCTTAACAGCGAGATTTTTGAGAGCTGATGGGGCTAAAGTGAGGTGAGTATGGAGCAGCGACGGAATGAAAGGGCGGGAAAACGCGAGATCCCTGAGAATACCCGCCGACTAGCGGCATCGTCCGGCGCTATTCCCACATGCGAATATCCGGAGTGAACCGGCTGGAGATAGTACCTGGTTCGTTTTGGTAGGAGAACTTGCAAAAGGTACCATGTCCTGGAATTGGTTTCTTTTGTTGACGAAAAAACATAAGTTTTCACGGGCATTGTGTTTATTATTTGTACATTCAAAGCCATCTGTGAATTATTATTGAGTACTGTTTATGTAAAAATATGTGAATGAAATATAGTGGGTGTATAGAAGACTGTGCTACATCTTTTCAGATGTTGGTACTACTTCTTGACTTCATTATTACTACGTTCAGGTAAAAGCGTTTCTTAAAGATAAGAGTATTTGTTTAAAAATAGTACATTTATATAAAAGTGGTGTCAGGAACCAGAAAGAGAAAGGGAGTATTCAACCAAAATGTAATTCAGATGGCTACAATTAAAGGCCTACATCATGTGAACCACAGAGGCAAGGAGGTTTAACAAAGAGAAACTGGATTGCCATGCAAGTATGTTTATATTTTAAGGCTACCTAAGTTTCCAATACATTGCAAGGAAAGCAATAGTGATTCTTTTTGCCATTTATATTTTTATGTTCAATTACTGCAATATTTCTGTTGTAGTTGAAGAGTATGTTTTCTTGTATCAAATTATTAGTTGCTCCAATAAAATATACCAAGGTAATAATGCATTTTGTAATATTCTTATACTGAAATTTGCTTCATTTGCAAGAGGTACAAAGTTTAACGACATTATAAATAATAAATATATAACAAACAGAAGCATATTAGTATAAATTATGTTAAGTACCATTCCAAAAACCCTATATTATCTGAATTTCAATCATAACTAACCTGTTACATATACATATCTGCAATAAAACGTTCTTGTTTTACTAAAATAAACTTCTTCGAACATGGTCCCTTTTGTAACTTCCTGAATAAATTTAATTCATATTGGTGGAGTGCGAACATTTAAAACAAACTGCCCGACGCGACGGGGCGAAGACATGCCACGAAATACTGGAAGAGTTTAGTCAGCTCGCACTACCTACGCGGTTTATTATTAAATTATAGTGTTCACAACCGTGACAATACGTGTGGTACGGTATGGACTTTAACAGTGTACCCCTGGCCCGTGAGCCTTGTAAGTGACGAGTCTGCAATGCAAGGTATTAAGGAGAAGAACCAACAGAACAAGCCGACGAGAATCTGTACTAGATGTTGCTGCGTAATAGTATCTCCAGCTAAGTAATTTTGATTTGCAACCGCAGGCACGTCAAAAAGAATTTTAATTAATAATTTTTGGAAACTTAATTTTGAAAAAGACTACGTAATTTTTGGACAATTAAATATCAAAGTTGCTTTGAATTATTTGTCTACGGAGCCCTGCCGACTTCTCAATGTTTTTCTGAGTTGGTTTGAAAAAAATAATAATTTTCAATTTTATTTTATTTTCAAAAGAATTTAAGAAATATTTTAAAGACACAAACAATTTTTGAAATTTTAATTTATACTTTAACGAGGGTGGCTACAGTTAAAGTTACGGCCACACCAGGCCAAGCTAATTTTTAAAACTTGCAATGATTTTTCAAATAATACTTGCTCATATATTATTTCATTTTGTGATGTCAGAATCAACACTTTTTCATTCAAATTAAATCTCAATTATTTTTCATATGTCACTGCGGGTATTTTATTTTCAGTAGCTAATGGTATTTTCGATTCTGTTCTTCCATGTTTTATGCCTGTTGTTTTTAGCCTCCTGGGACTGGCTGCAATTGGTCTTCCGAAGTTTTCCATCTGTGGTAAGATTTGTTTAAATTGTGTTACGTTGTTGTAAAGATCCTTTCTGCCCTGAGGAGCCGGGTAAGTTCAAACTTCAGGTGAAACATCCAATGTTAGTGGTGATAAGTAAAAGGGTCAAAGATAAAATACTATCAACACACTACTAATGTACTTTCTCCCTACACTGTATACAGTATATACACAAAATACTGAATAACACTGATGTGGGCTGTACGAGGAGGAGTATTATTGATAACTCAAGGGAAAAGACTCATAATTTTTATCTGCTAATGGTTGTTATTTTTAATGAAATAAAATATTTTTCATGCATATTCGGCATTATTTTTGCATGTTTCAATTCCTTATTTCTTTACTTTGGCACATTCGAATCACAGTTCTAGTCGTAATGAAAGGCTTTTCGCTTTGTCCTCCAGTGTTGTCGCTATAATATGTGAGAAGAACTGCTACGGCAATACAAAGGGGTTTCACATCATACTAAACGACTAATGTAAAGCATCTATAATACGAGAGAAACAATATGCGAGTTAGGGAAGAACAGGAGAGAGAAAGTATGATAAATAATGTAATTGGTGATCTGGAACATGAAGTCCACAGAGGAGAGCCAAGATGTCGTTATTTCATTGAAGAAACCTATTTGCTTCATATGTAATGATTTCCCGGCTTAAGGAGAATTCCTAATAAACATTTAAAACGCTTCAACCTAACGTCTTGTCATAAGCAAGCTACGTGACGAGCCCTTCCAAGGCTGCAATATCCATTGTCGGAAAGCTGAATTTCTCGCAAATGAAGTATGTAACAGTGTAAGACAACGGATTAAACTGCACGTGCTAGGTTTTACTTTTCTCCATTACCTGCACAAGGAGACTGCACAAGGGAGCCTACATTTGTTGAACTCTATTTTCATTTTAGAATCTATTCAATGTAATAACAAGTGGTGGCTGTATATAATTGTTTTTTATGCCTCTCCAAGACTAAATATATTTTCCCTTAATATATTATTGATTTACCCGTATACGCGCAAACACTGATTTCAGTGACACGGTGACGCCACTGGCAAGCGTAGGCGATAATAAAAGATCTCGTTTATTCTGGACCAGGAGAATAGCTCTTGATGTCTTCATTATTTCTATAGGATTCTTTATGTTGGACAGCGTGCGGTGAGAGGCAACATTTACTCCGTCATCAGCCAACAATGAAGCATGAAAATCTGCTTGGCAATGTTATAATTCAATAAGTATTGAATGCCTCCACCCCCTCTGTACCANTTCAATAAGTATTGAATGCCTCCACCCCCTCTGCACCAAAACTTGCTCTTGTTGCTACCAATAAGTGTGTAACAAGCAGCGGCAGCTGCAGTCTGTGGGAATAAGGATATAAAAAAACTAAAGTTTCCGCTCACAAACAGACGCTTCCTCAAAAGAAGCGAGGCAACAACAAACAACTGTTGAAAACTATGCAAATGGCTCCGCAGCTTGTTACATCCGTTTCCATTTGTTGCATACCACAAGGCAACAACCGTTGCTCGTAGCATGCTAATGTGTTGCCTCTTGTCGCATGTAGTGTAAAAGCTAATTCATTTTGAAGTTAACAAAGTGCTCTTCATGTTAACTTTGCGTTAACTATCTTTTAAAATTAATCATGAGTTGCAATTCTGTACTACCAAACATACTTTATAAGAGATATGAAGGAAAGCTTGTGCATACGTGTGTATATTCGGAATTAAATATACATATTAACAAATTTTATTATATTAGAAACCTTTTCCTCTTCGTACCCACAATAGTGACGTCAACTTGCACCCAAATATTATCTTTCATATATGAGTGTTTAAAATCGCAAATTGGTCATCACTTGCATACACATATTCAAAACTTAAACTTTAATGTATATTGAAATCGTTTAATAATACAGTAGTACACAATAAACAATCTGGTCGGAAGTTGGTAGGAATGAAAATGCATACAGAAAAAAAAAAAAAAAAGAAGGGATCGGCCGTTAAATCTGATTGGTCAAAACAACATTACCTTTGCGATATGTTGAAGTTGGGCAAACTTCTCGCTTGGAAAATGTACCTCTGCAACGCTTTTGATTGAATTTGAATACGCTGCTGTGTGATCTATAGCTTAACACAACGACAACGCAAAGTTAACACAACGAGCTGAATTTCAACTTCATTGTGAATCGGCCTTAAGGGACCCGCCTACCTGGCGCTTGAACTACGTCACAGAGTGTTTGAAATAAACTTTTAGTGTCCCCCTTCTCGCTCCCGCTTCTTCTGGCTCAGACGCGGAAAATAACTCCCAGGTATTATACTGAGTGGTGGTACTCGCCTGAGCCGGAGTTCTCGCGGGAAGCCTCAGAGGTGGCGTCGCTGTCGTGGTCCGGGACTGCCGCGCGGTCACCAGGGATCCTGTCCGAGGAAGCTGTGCTCCCTTCCACGCCGCGAGCTTCAGTACTCGTCTCCGTCGTCGATGGCATGACGCTCGGCACCTGAGGGCCACACACACCTTCTTTTNATCGCCATCGTCGACGGCATGACGCTCGGCACCTGAGGGCCACACACACCTTCTTTTGACCACGTGTCGAGCGTGCGCAGGCAGGAACACGTNACTTGACCACGTGTCGAGCATGCTCAGGCAGGAACACGTGTATGGCCTAGGCTGTTCACGGCTAACTGACCACTTCTGAAGGCTCTGCCTGCTCGGTAACTAGGCTACTTTGTGTATTCTTCCGCCGTATGTAAAAATTAACATTGCCTGATCACTTTATTCCGTGCGTTGGTAAAGTGAAACTGTGAAATTATTACAAAAGTAAAAATATATATTTTAAAAAATCAGAAAGCAAAATAAATCATTTCAATGCTCACAAATGTAAAGCTAGCAATTTTAATTCAATCTTAGGAAATATAACTACTTTTTGTCCGACGTTACCAACATTGCTGGGCGTATAGAAATCAACGTGCGCGCTAAAATATATTCAGGTAGAGGCAGTGACATTTTACAAATGTTGATTTCAAAAAAAGTTCAATTAACCATGAACAGCCTATAATTGATTGCTTCAGTGTCAAGGGTATCCAGAAACACTTATTTCCACATACTTACAATTATTCTGCGTTCGTTTGGGCATTATGCAAGGGGTGACCTGATAATGTTTAAATGTCTGTAAATATCTTATTCAGCGTTAACTAAGTCCATAGTAAACTTTTTTCATCTGTCTTTTTTTTTGGTGGAGTTAAGAGGAGAGCTTTGANTTCAGCGTTAACTAAGTCCATAGTAAACTTTTTTCATCTGTCTTTTTTTTTGGTGGAGTTAAGAGGAGAGCTTTGAGCGGCTCTTAACAACGAGGTCCTGAGAGCCGATGGGGGTGAAACGAGGTGGATGTGGAGTAGTGCCGGATTGCAAGGGCGGGGGAAAAGAGAGATCCCTGAGAAAACCAGCTGAATAGTGACATCTTTCGGTATGACTCCGCCAGAAATCGTTCCCGGCTCGCCTTGTTGGAGGCGAGCGATCTAGCCGCTGCGTTACTGCAGCNTTCAGCGTTAACTAAGTCCATAGTAAACTTTTTTCATCTGTCTTTTTTTTTGGTGGAGTTAAGAGGAGAGCTTTGGGCGGCTCTTAACAACGAGGTCCTGAGAGCCGATGGGGGTGAAACGAGGTGGATGTGGAGTAGTGCCGGATTGAAAGGGCGGGGGAAAAGAGAGATCCCTGAGAAAACCAGCTGACTAGTGACATCTTTCGGTATGACTCCGCCAGAAATCGTTCCCGGCTCGCCTTGTTGTAGGCGAGCGATCTAGCCGCTGCGTTACTGCGGCTTATACATGTTGTTTGACGTAACTATGATAAAATAGTTATTGAGGAATATGATTACGAATTTTACCGTGGTTCGTTTAATAAAAATAACTTGTAAATATTTATCTGTCCGTCTGCCTGTTAAATTGGCATCAAAACATATAAACTATTTTTATGTTTTGATGTCTCATTAAACATGTAAAGCTCAAGTTAGGTTTTGATTTTATGAAGGCTGGAGTAAAATACGGCACGTTATAAATTATTTATATCTATAAATATTACCGCATCACATTATAGACGCATGGCTTCTAGACATTTACACGACAAAGTAAATTTTATCATGACAACGAAGGATACATAATGGACATGAGTAGAAACTATACAACCTCAGATTTCTCGATTNCGAAGGATACATAATGGACATGAGTAGAAACTATACAACCTCAGATTTCTCGATTAGTTGTGAACCTGCTTTGTCCAGTCATTTGACGCTAGAGCCTATTCGCGGTATCTTCACAATTTTTAATCATACTTTTGTAAAATTGCTCAATGTATTACATGTCTGGCTATTTCCTAAATACGTCGTGTATCAAAAGCGTTTAAACTTCTGTTAAAGTAAATAAAAGTTTTTATTTATTTTACTTATAAATTTATACCAATTAAATTATAATCAACATGAATCAAAACAGGGAGAAAAAAGGTCTTGTCGGTAACGCCTGGTGAGAAATAGTTCTTATGCAAAATATTGCCCAAGTGCGCACGAATGTGGTGCGTTGCCCCTTTGATGTAATTTTCTAGACCTAGTTAAGCTTAGATTGCACAAGACGGAGGAATATACTGAAAGAAGAACTTCAGCAGTGCTTCAGAATAGTTGGAAGTAAGAGTGAATATACTATAGTAGGCTTTTGTTGACCCAGACAATTTTTCATCCCAGCGTGTCTCGTGGATATCATCCGGGCGTGGTTCCCATCGNGCAAAATATTGCCCAAGTGCGCACGAATGTGGTGCGTTGCCCCTTTGATGTAATTTTCTAGACCTAGTTAAGCTTCGATTGCACAAGACGGAGGAATATACTGAAAGAAGAACTTCAGCAGTGCTTCAGAATAGTTGGAAGTAAGAGTGAATATACTACAGTAGGCTTTTGTTGACCCAGACAATTTTTCATCCCAGCGTGTCTCGTGGATATCATCCGGGCGTGGTTCCCATCGNAGTAGGCTTTTGTTGACCCAGACAATTTTTCATCCCAGCGTGTCTCGTGGATATCATCCGGGCGTGGTTCCCATCGCAGATGCAGTCAGTTAAAGTGAGATGTGTTGTTGGCGCTGAGTGTAGCCCAGGGACACACATGCAGNCCCATCGCAGATGCAGTCAGTTAAAGTGAGATGTGTTGTTGGCGCTGAGTGTAGCCCAGGGACACACATGCAGACCTGAACAATGGTGTAGAGGAAATGAGTTGAGGGTCGGAGCAACGGTGGTACGACGGCGTGGAGAAATGGAAGAACTGAGAAAAAAGAAAACCGCGCCACGACGATTNAGCAACGGTGGTACGACGGCGTGGAGAAATGGAAGAACTGAGAAAAAAGAAAACCGCGCCACGACGATTTCGGTCAAACTGCACTCATCTAAACCCACGTTCCATGTCTATAGTGTAAGAAATGTTTCGCAAATTTATCACATTAATGTTTAGGAGTGTTATGAAAGCACGCGTTGTGTGGTTTATACCATAAAGCCATTATAGTTTTCCTACACATCTGTCCGGGAAAGAGTCAAATGACTAGTCAAGTTCCACACTTCCTATAATAGAATTTCTATGTATTTTCCACCGATTCATTAGGTCACATTTACACAGTCCATCCAAGTAACGACGAGTGTTTTTATTTGCGTTTGTTATTAGTCAACGTTCGTGGCCCAACATCATTCCAACATCTACGAACTGTTAATGGTGAATTGTGTGGCACATATAGAGAAGCCTGTCAACGTTTGCGTTTGCTAGAGAATGACACTCATTGGGATTACACACTCAGAGATGCTGTGATTTCGTCCAATGCTCATCAAATACGAACGTTGTTTTTGATNCAATGCTCATCAAATACGAACGTTGTTTTTGATAATTATCTCAACATGCTTCCCGTTGAATCCAATTGATTTATGGATTAAATACAAAGATGACATGTCTGATGAAATTTAGCATAAAATGCTTACTAGAACCTCTAATCCAGATTTGCAACTGAGCAACGAAATTTACAACAATGCATTGATATTAATTGATGACATGTGCTTGATGATATCGAAGAAGGTTTTACGTCAATTAGGTATGACAGCGCCCAATCGTCCAATGCACGACGTATTTAATCAAGAGTTAAAACGAGAAAAACAATATGATTGCGATGCATTGAAAGAATCAGTTCGAANGACGTATTTAATCAAGAGTTAAAACGAGAAAAACAATATGATTGCGATGCATTGAAAGAATCAGTTCGAATGAACCTTCCGCTGTTGAATCGACAACAAAAGCATGCGTACGACATCCTCATGAAAGTTGTGAACGATGGAACTGGAGGAATTAAATTTTTGGACGCACCCGGTGGAAATGGAAAATTTTTTTTGATCACATANTTGTGAACGATGGAACTGGAGGAATTAAATTTTTGGACGCACCCGGTGGAAATGGAAAATTTTTTTTGATCACATAGATTTTGGCAATGATTCGCTCGCAAAGTGGAATTGCACTTGCACTTGCTCCATCTGGAATCGCAGCTACGTTATTGGAAGGTGGTCGAACTGCTCATTCAGCACTCAAGTTGCCATTGAATATGCAAATCAATGAAACTCCAACGTGCAACCTTTCGAAAAACTGTGCGATGGCCTAAGTTTTGCAGCAATGCAAATTTATACTTTTGGAATGAATGTACGACGGTGCATAAAACATCTTTGGAGGCATTAGACCGAACGACGCAAGATCTACGAAACAATCAAAACAGATTTGGTGGTGCGATGATTCTGTTGTTAGGTGATTTTCGCCAAACATTGCCAGTGATTCCACGGTAAACGCCAGCCGATGAACTTAATTCATGTTTGCAGTCATCAGTTTTGTGGAAACACATCAAGACACTGAAATTAAGTATGAATATGCGTGTCGAGTTGCAGAACGACCAATCTGGAGAAGTAATTTCAAAACAATTGCTGGACATTGGCAATGACAAAATCTCAGTTGACATTTTGACCTGCTGCATAACATTCCCCGCAGATTTTTGTCAGTTCATCGACTCAAAGACCGAACTCATCACAAAGGTATTCCCAAACATTGCTTAAAATTACAAAAATCATGATTGGTTAAGCGAATGTGCTATATTGGCTGCGAAAAACATTGATGTCAATGAAATTAAATTTAAGGATTCAAAGTGAAATTGCTGGAGAATCGATGACGTACAAATCGGTAGATTCCGTTACTAGCAAAGATGATGTCGTCAAATATCCAACCAAATTTTTAAACTCTCTGGAATTGCCTGGATTGCCACCTCACAATCTCCAATCAAAAGTTTGGTAGGTGATTATAATGTTGGGAAATATCAACCAACCACTTCTTTGTAATGGCACCCGGCTTGCGGCGAAACAACTGATAAACAACGTCACAGAAACAACAATTCTTAGGGGAAAGTATAAAGGAGAAGATTTTTTTGAAAACCACAAATCCCAATGATTTCGACCGACATGCCATTTGACTTTAAACGGTCGGAGTTTCCCGTGCGGCTAGCATTCGCAATGGCTATAAACAAATCACAAGGGCAGTCATTAAATGTTTGCGGCATTAACCTTGAAAATCCATGCTTCTCGCATGGTCAATTGTATGTCGCCTGTTCCCGTGTCGGAAAACCATCAGCTTTGTTCATTTACGCACTAGACAACAAAACAAAAAATGTCGTGTATTATTAAGCATGGCAATGAAAGAAATAGTGATGCCACAGCCAACCACTCAAATTAAAGCATTTCTTTGTTTTGACTGTTTACTTGAAATTCTGATTTAATTCAATTGTAACTTAAATTTATGAAAAAAAAAAGCAGCATGGTTCCAAGTCGATATCATCTGAGGCACATCACACATTTTGAGATAGAATGTAAAATAAAATGAAAACTTTCAATTGGACAGGACAACGTCTGTCGGGTCAGCTAGTGTTAAATAAAATTAACGATTATATTCGTGTATTTTATTATTAATACATAGGCTAAATTTAACTATTCAAACCTGCTCTATAACCTCAATATATATGGATTACCAAAACAAATTATATGTGAACCAAGTTACATGTGGGAAATATCGGGGAAGTTTGCTCTTTCCGCGAACAGAAATTTCGGCGTGAGCTCAACTTTTCGGCGTGGATCGTGTGGAAAACGACGAAAGTTTCTGAATGGCTGTTTCTACTTTCCCATTTTGTCTGGTGGGCGTGATCTGCGTTCATGTGAAGCAGGTTTTAACCGTGAATAGCCTCCAGTGGTTATCATACTGAGGTACACGGAACACTGGCAAGTTGACAGACTACACCTAGCGGTTCGTGTTATGTTGACAGTTATGTTGACACCTAGTGGTCCATGGCGCAGGGAAGCTCGAGAATCACTGATTCTATTCAGGATTGTAAAAAACGAGATTCCTTATACGAGAGTTTAGCACAGGGAAAATATCCGCCGCAAGTTGCGCTGGTGTTCATAAGTGGTCGCTCTTAAGCTGGCAGTAAATGGATATATTCTATATATTTGTCTAAATGTTTGTTTTTGGCCTGGAATGAAAAAACTCCCATACCCATCTAAAATATTACTTGTTAACTTTATTTTGTAACTATAAATTACGCCATCAAACACTGCTCACTAGAGTAAAAAGTAAAAATACAATCCCGTTTGGCATTAAGCTTTTGCAAACATTAATTTTTTAGTGAACAAATTAACGAAGTTAAAAGCAAAATAAATATAGCCGCCATAAAAAGGAATTTTTTCGACACTGTTGTAACATTTTTTTAGATAAATTGTGCAATAACACTTTTTTAAAAGTCGAGTTTTTCGACCGAATATTAAAAAAACCCTGTGGACTTCTTTCGTTGTTTTCTAACTCATAAAACGAAGAAATTTCGGCACTCATGCAAAATCAATGCTACTTGGCAAAAACTAATAGTACAAAGCCTACCAACATGAGTATAATAAACCTTAGCAAAGCTGTGTAGCCACGACGGAACCTGGGACCGCGGTGGTGTAATGGCTAGAGCGCTCGCCCCCTAACAAGGCGAAAAGGGTTCGATTCCGGTGGTGTCACTCCCTGTATTTCGCACTTGGTAATCATGCTAGATGATGATGCTTATGGTAGGCGGGTTTTCTCGGAGATCATCTATTTCCCACGCCCATGCATTCCGATGCTGCTCTCTTTCCACCTCGTATCGTCCTCATCGACTCTCCATAGCCTCCCAAATCTCTCTATTCCACTCTACATTTCACGTACGTATATCTTATAAGTAGCAAGTACTCGATGTGAAACAGACTTCTTAGTTCATTTATGATTACTTCCACGATTTCTACAGCCCTAATAAACGTCCAGGCTATTCGTCCGCCTCTTGCAATGAAAGAAAATTACACCGAAGGGACAACGCACTGCATTCGTGTGCGCTCAGTTAAATAAACATTTTCATTAGAACTACTTCTTACTAGGCATTACCAACAACCTATTATATCTGTGTTTTATTCATTTTAATTATGAACTATATNTTAGAACTACTTCTTACTAGGCATTACCAACAACCTATTATATCTGTGTTTTATTCATTTTAATTATGAACTATATAATATAACAAATAGATAAAACAATGTACTATAAACATTAATTAAACAAAAAATAAGTTACCTTTATGTTAACAGAAGTATATAAATTCTTGTGATATATAACATATTTAGAAAACAAGAAATCTCATCATATGCGCGGAGATTTTTCAAGGGTTTGATCCAAAAAGTGTGAAGACACCGCGAATAGACTGTGTTCTATGTCTCAGGTAGGGCTTTTAAATGTTCTCAGTTAACCGTGAGTACAACGGAAGGATAAAAATGGACAGAAAAGTAGATCACACGCAGGATCTACTTTTAATATTTCAATAGACTATGCCTACCATAGCCGGGTTGTGTCCTACGTCGCGCGTGCAAGCGTCCTCGGAGTCGGAGGACTGCTGCTGCCGGTCGCTGAAGACGAGGTCCTGGTTCCTCCCGTGCTCCTGGTGACGCAGGACCTCCGCCTCCTTCTTGGCCGTGGCGGCGTCCATATTGAGTCTCAGCCTGTCGTATTCGGTCTGCAGGAACTCGCTCATCAACTTGTCAATCCCACCTGTTTTGCTGCAGCACACCACCCCGTGAACTTCACAGTCTGCTGTTCTCGAAGGGAGACCAAAGGCCGTGGTACTTAAATAAACACCAAACACGTTGATAAAACTCCACAGGTCTTTGGGAGCAAAATCAAAGAAAACGGCAATCCTTGAAAGAATTTTTCGCTAACTTTGTGAACAAATATTTTGCCTTAACGATATATCACTGTCGAACAGTTTCTTACCTCGTAAAGGTGCAGGTAACAGTGCGGCGTAAGACATTGCGCTAAAGGAACGTATTGTTCCGTCAAAATATTTGCCTATAAAGTAGGTAGAAACTGATTTTTGTATGATGGCTTCCAGAAATCGGTAAACTTCCATTAATGTGATCAGCGTTAATTTATGTACCACGCCCTCTTAAGGCCGCAGCCCAGTCAGTGCAGGACCGGCCATGGATAGGATAGGGTTTACATTCCAATGAACCTTCTTAGTATATATTTTTTAATCGCCTCAAGGTCACGTCCAGCCATAATAAGGAAGTATTTAAAATACGATGGAAAATAGCACAAAGAAGCTTCGCGTGTGGTTATAAAAGAGCAATCTGCTCCGATAAGATACAGCATTGACGCTATACCTTAAAACCCTGTTTCCACAAGAATAAATATCGTCAACACAGCGACCCTTAAAGATGTTTTTTATGACATTGACACTTTCTACGAACACATTTATGTTTCGATAACCAAATTTTAACTGGCAAAAAATATCGACTTTCATTTTCTGTCCTGAAAAAAGATTCACATTGAAATATTTCATAGTGTTTAACAATTTGAATAAACTCAACTACTTACAATGAGACCCAAATTACAACTAGGGGAGGCATTTTAATGATTTTACGCGTGTCATATATACCGCTCCCAATATCGCTTCTAAGAAAAAAACCTTGCGTCCATTGAAGCAAATAGTACTAAATAAAAACGTTTTGTGTATTAGTGTTTTTGTTGAGTTTAGAAATCTCAATTTACGTTTAATTTTTCAGGCTGTTAAACATTTTACAATAAACTTTTTGTGGAAAAATGTGACTTAGGTAAAGATGTACATTGTTTATTTGTGTTTGAAAGCGATATTGTGAAAGGTGGAGGAGACACGACTGAAATCATTCAACACGTGAAACGCGGTTCTTTCACTCGGCTGGTCCCGCACATGGCAGCCGCGCTAAGCCCCGGTGCACGCGTCTGACAAACTGACGTGC
Source organism: Clitarchus hookeri (assembly GCA_002778355.1). NCBI lineage: Eukaryota > Metazoa > Arthropoda > Insecta > Phasmatodea > Phasmatidae > Clitarchus > Clitarchus hookeri. The sequence goes on from NQII01001638.1 coordinate 450,233, forward strand.
GTCACCACACGAGTGACGTTCATCCAACGGAGTCTGTTGCACACGTAAGCTACGTCACCGCACTGCAGTCCATATTGCGTAGCTGTATTCCGTACCGATTTGTATCTGCTGAATATGAAGGTCTACGGAAACAAACGTGTTGTTTTTGCACGTCTCATGTATGAAAATACTTTGTCAGGAACAGAGAATAGTGAGTCCATTCCATCACAGCAATATCTACAAAACCCTAGGTAAAATTTCTACAGGACAATTTCTTTTGGTTTATCGATCGTATAGGTTTTTTTAATAATCAGGTTCCGTATTTCAGGAGACATTAAAATTTTTATTTCATTGAAGTGTTCTTCGTCAACTTCTTCGCCGATTTTCGTAATTAGCAACAGTCGTAAAATTCGCGAAATACATTAACTCCACAAAGAAAACCAGTAGACGACTACCCACAGCACGAGAGCTCAACACAGTAATAACCTGGGTAATAACGTGTCGACGGATGCCGTGCGGTGACGTACCTTGCCATTACAAGGATGCGGCAATTTCAGTAACTAATCTTGCTGTCCATCAAAGGACAACATGTCTGCAGTGTCCATATGAACGTAATACCCACGTCAATGCAACCTCCTTGCTTGTAGGCTGACGCACGTCAATTTGCTGGACATGTGCAGTTGGGCTGTGGCTGCTATTTACTTGAAGCTGTTTTGCACGTTGAAGGCCCAGAAGTGTGGGAAAGATACAGGCGACAATAAAGCTCGCTTAGCGCCCCATCGCCCCTACGCGAAACACATTGAACTGGCTTGAAGCGTTTTGATCGTTGTGCTATACTGTGCAAATTACATCTTTATCAGTGAGTCTCCATCCATAGCTTTAACTAGGTTCGCATTGTTGTATTTTTATCCTACCTCTTAAGGAAACTTTGCAAGCCAGTTCTGAGAATGCATTTTTTTATTACCATTTTACGATTTTTTCCTTCTTCAGCTACACTTAACATATTAAGTGTGTAGTATACACAAAAGTAAACTCTTGATTTTGTATATAATAAAAAAACTAATCTAAAGAATTAAAATTACCATATTTTAAATTGACTTTTAAAAATTATTTCCTAAACAATTAAAACTAATAAAAAAAAGGTTTCAATGGCGCGTCTTCCTCGTCACTGAATTTTAAAGGTTAATTTATTCGTATATTTATTTGAAAATTTAATTGCTTAAAATATTTTTTAAATTTTAATTGTTTAAAATGTAATTTTCAAAATTAAGTAAACTATTTTATATTTTAAGTATTATGAAAATATTTTAATTATATAAAAAGTGTGCAGAGTTCACATTATGTATACTACTTAAAAGCAAAACAACATAGCCTAGATTATTTTGTTTTTACCTTTAATGGCAAAAAGCATAATTCCCAAAATATTTACACACCCAAAAAAAGGTTTGCACAGCTCGTATTTGGTTGGATATGAAGGATGTTATTTGGAACAGTAAGTCAATAACAAAAATACATTAGTCAAGTCTGGCGTGGTATTCTGTACAGACAGTGTCCATTTTCATCCCATACTCTCTCTTGGACCGCGAGCTACCTACTAACTGAGAAATAACGGGGGTGAAATTTTTTTTGATGTGTGTAAGCATATTTACTGAGTACACACTATTCCAGCGAAAAAACAACTATGTGATAGAAAATATTTTAGTACATAGTCCTCTTAATCTTCCGGGTTTGCACTACTTCTCAGAAATTTAATTCAGAAATGCCATGGTAATTTTGTTTCACTGATTTATGATGTTAGAACATGCCATAAAATAAGGACGGTTAATATTACTCAATAGCATTGCTTCTAAGATTTTTTGTAGACTTTTTTTTACAAATTAGTAAACTTATTTTTAGGCTTCTTCACGGTAAAGGAGCACTTTTGATAGAAACATTTGAAAATAATTACTGCTCCTAAACTACACACAAGCTACATTAAACATTGACATGCAGGATTTTAGGTAAGTTGGCAACAAATAAAGGAAACCCTTACTTAACACATTTTGTTTTATTTTGCCACTGTAATGTCTAATTTTAGGGCCCCTGAATTTGTTTAATAAATATTTGAGTGGAAATTTGCATATTAAAAACGCATTTATATTCCTAAAAATTCTTTATTTTCATTTGAATTGCGTATTTATAAAGTGGTCGGGCCCACCATCTAAAACTGAAAACTTTAAATCTTCTCCAAATCAGAGCATTCGACTGAAGATCTGTTGAAACTGCTCCACTTGAATCAGTCAAATTCTTCTGTTAAATTTAGTTTCTGGTGTTCACTGACCAAACAATGACTTCTATTGATTCCTAGTGAAGTTTCACTGGCCCGGCAGTGTCAAATCAGTGCATTCCACTGATTCGCCAGTATGTGCCTAACAGCTCAGTAATTGAAACTTCAGTAAAATAATTCTATTGATTCAAATCACTGTATGGCAGATAGGTAAAAAATTGTGAGGTAAAGGTAGATCCTAAGCATGCCTTTCTAAAGTGGTAATTGGATCATGAACACCTGAAACAACTTCCGTACGAGGTGGCAGTAGACGTTTCCCCGGAAGGAGGGTAGGGTGTTAGGGGGGGGGGGATACTCCCGGTAATATGCCTGGAGGGCAGTGGAGTTGGCAGAATTATTTTGTGGAGGCAAGGATGGGGGTGTTAATTGTGATAAAATAGCGCCTATAAAGTTTTTTGAGATAATTATTCTGAGTGTTCCTGACGTCAAGACCAACAGAAAATATGTCTGCATAGGTGGACACGCCAACAGCCAATCCGAGGAAATCTTACTCTATTATTTATGTATTACCATAAAATATATGCAGAATAACTCTAAATTAAACTGGCTTGATTCCTTCGGGTTTAACCCCATTGTTATGTTTAGCAAACGAAGTATTTCATTAACTAAAATTCAGCCTATCACTTTTCCAATGAAACTGTTTTATTAAACATAAACAAGTTAGCTATTCAGTTATAATCTCCAAATTTATAATTTTATTCACGTATTTTCTAAGCGTAGAGTAACAGTAATTTTAACAACGCATTTTTTTGTGGAATGTACAAAATGTATTGTGAATGTATATGTCCATAACAAGCACGTTGTCTGAAATTTCTAAACGTAACAGTAAGTTTACAACGCATTCTTAAGTGGAAAAAAAACGTGTTGTTAATTTATCATGTTTATTATAAACATGAAGTCTGCAGTAGGTACACTTGTGTTAAAACACTGCACTTGTTGTGTATTTCGATGCAATGTTTTGTAAAATGTGTTATAATTTAGCCTACTTCTAAATACATCTTTGCTAGTAGCGTCAAAACAATATATAATATAACATATATTTTTATTGTGTGGGAAAAGAGTTTTCTAAAAAGTAATGTATGTATAATGTATGTTATTCACTTAACTGTTTTTGGTAATATCAATATACCATGAAGTGAGTTTTGCAAAGTAATATTTAAATATTTTAAATTCAAGGGAGGGAAACTTCTTCAGGCTTATCTTCATATCTGCATTGTAAGCAATTAAATAACGACGATTTTCTAACATTAACGCCACTAGTTAAGATAAGTTAGCCGAAGCGATGCTCTAAATAGAGAGAAAATGTGTTTCATGTACGATATAAGTTCAAGGCAATACAAATTGACAAATGTAGAAAACACTTATTGAGTGACCAGTAGTTCATTCACGCCGGATGAGTGACTCGTTAAGCGTATTATTTAATATAAGTTGTAATTAATATGATGGGTTAATTTTTCTGCTTTTATAATCGAGATATTTTTATTGCTTTAAGAAAAAAGAATTTTGGGATAATGGTTACGAACCGAACGCCGGACAAATTTATAGTTAGTAATGTTTTCATTATATTGCCTAAATAATACATTGATAATCCAACACACTGGCTGAAGAAAATTACGCTAATAACAGAATGTTATTTTTAACGCAAAGAGCGTAGTAAAATTTATTAGCGATCATTAATATTCATGAACATAAGTGGAACAACATGAAAGGGAATAATATCCTGTAACAAAGTTTAGGCATATTTATTAAATGTGGCCCAATATAAATATCCCGCCGGGATAATAACAGTATTGAACAGACTATGTGGTAGTAATCATGTTAGTTACCTTGAGATATTAATTCCCGTTGCAGTACACACATTAACTTAAATTATTATTTAAATTTTAAATTTTTTTAGTGATGTACACAGATTTGCCAGAAAAACTAGGGTGTATAAGCCTCTGCGAGCTACATAACATGGACCCTTGTGAATAAAATATATTCAGCTACGAATACAAATTGTAAGACAACGTATAGAAATTCCTGCGCCATGGATATGACAATTCAACACGATATAAGCGATAACAGGACTCGTGAGAACGGATACATAATTTCGTCTGTATTGGCGAAATTTGGATTTTCAGGTTCAGATACTTCAAGGGTGTACCTCGATTACAAAAATTCCTATAGTATAACCTAACGTGCGACAGCAGTGCGTCCGTCGAAAGACTCTTGACGAACGTGACTAGCGTCGTATTTTCTACGAAGGACATACAACACTGCAGCAGAAAACATCGGAATCCTATGTTTGGACCTCGACGAACATCGACGTGAGAACTGCGCCAAATATTGAGAATGAAATGAGATTCAGAAGCCGACATCCAAACCGAGTTCCATTGCCGACCACANGTATTGGCGAAATTTGGACTTTCAGGTTGAGATACTTCAAGGGTGTACCTCGATTACAAGAAATCCTGTAGTATAACCTAACGTGCGACAGCAGTGCGTCCGTCGAAAGACTCTTGACGAACGTGACTAGCGTCGTATTTTCTACGAAGTACATACAACACTGCAGCAGAAAACATCGGAATCCTATGTTTGGACCTCGACGAACATTGACGTGAGAACTGCGCCAAATATTAGGAATAAAATGAGATTCAGAAGCCGACATCCAAACCGAGTTCCATTACCGACCACACGGCACAGTGCTTTGCGCTAAAACACCGCCGTTGAGCTAGTGACGATAGTTAAAGTGTAGACTGGTCTGACGAGTCTAGTTAACAATTTATTCGGGCAGCTGTAAGAGTCTAAATGTGTGAAAAATCTCACGAACCCAAGAATAGCACATGCAAATAAAGGATTGTATCTACTTGTGGCGGCTCCATGCCGATATGGGGCGTATTCACTCTGCTGGCACGCATTAAAANATATTGAGAATGAAATGAGATTCAGAAGCCGACATCCAAACCGAGTTCCATTGCCGACCACATGGCCCAGGGCTTCGCGCTTCGTCTGTGCGCTAAAACACCGCCGTTGAGCTGGTGACGATAGTTAAAGTGTAGGTTTGATAAGTTGGATCATGCCTCACGCAACACACACGCCGCTATATATAAGAAAGATCTTGGCGATAGGCCCCGTCACTTTATCCATTTTTTACAATTCAGCAGTGACCCTATAGTGTCAAATTGTTAATCGGATTTTTTTCCCGCTGGGTTGTCAATGTGATTTTGAATGCGCATACGTTTGATAATAATTACTTTCTTCTTGCCCATATTGTTATTGCCGCTACAACACTGAGCGGCACGGNGCATACGTTTGATAATAATTACTTTCTTCTTGCCCATATTGTTATTGCCGCTACAACACTGAGCGGCACGGCCGCACATGAGGAAGGTAGCGCCAGGGCTGTTTAGGAAAACAGTGTGAAAACGAGGGCAGGCGGCTGGTATATAAGTGCAGACGACATAAGGGCGTTTATAGGGATGGGCCAAACAGTTACTTTATTATAACGCGTTCCATCGTTGGGCAAGGTTCAATGTGCAAGGTCATACATGTTATTGATGTAACAGGTTGCTGTGAAGTATATCTGGGCTGTCCTGACGTTACGGGGAAATAACGATTGTGTTGTTCAATGCTCCATAGCTTGGCGTTCCTATAAATAACGTCCGTGCATGCGTGCAGTTGCAAACATAACCTCCCAAAAAATAACATTTACGGATTCGCACCGTTGCAAGCTGAGACGTTCCAAAAATAACGGTATAAGCAATGGAACGTGTTACTCGTGTANCGTTGCAAGCTGAGACGTTCCAAAAATAACGGTATAAGCAATGGAACGTGTTACTCGTGTAACACGTTACCAAATAGTAACAATTTATTATAACCGTTACGAATTTATAACGGGTACAGATCAGCGATACCCCGGTAGCAAAGACTGCGCTACACTGCTCGCCTCCCACCTGGGCGAACCGCGTTCAATACGCGGCCGGTTCACTCCGGATTTTTGCAAGACCCTTAGCACGGTCTGCTACGGCGACGTTGGCGGATTTTCTCGGGGATATCCCACTTCCCCCGCCCTTGCATTCCAGCGCTGCTCCATACTCTCCTCACTTCACTCACTCTAGTCAGTCGCTTACCAGCAGTCCGTGGAGCCGCCAGCTCACNGAAAGATCGTGGCGATATGCCCCGTCATTTTATCCATTTTTATAATTCAGCAGTGAACCTACGCAGTGCCAAATGGATAACCCGTTATTTTCTCCCTGGCTACTCAAATGTTATTTTCTTTGTACTTATGTTCGTTTTTTCTTACTTTGTTCTTCCCCATATACATTTACGTATGATTATTTTTGCAAAAATAAAAGCCTTACGAACAATATTTTCGCTGCTGTTGTTTCAATTTATATAGAACTCTAGAAAATCAACACTGATGGATTTTTTTACTGGGTTACCGACATAGAAGTCAATCTGATAAACCACGGACATAGGAAAAATACGTTGCCTGTTAAAACAAAACATTCCATTCCGTTACTTGGTTACACCAAATTCAGTAGACAATAATACCGGAGATACGGTGGCGTTTTTTGAGCAAGTAATGATGGTGGTCCTTGCTACTCAGAGTGTTCAACAATTTTTTTAATTTTTACATATTTAGCTATATTTTTGTAACGTGATGACGCAATGACGACTCGCACACACACAGTACACAACAGTACACACAACAATGCAAGTACCCAATGTGCGATGTGGCAGAACAACGACAGAATGCTAAATAATGATAGACTGTGTATTTGAGGGTGACGTTGCAACAGCTGTAGTATGTGTAACGGGTTTTCTGGGTAGAGTGCCAACCCTAGCTGCGCATTACGACTGTCCAAACTGAGTATGAAATCAGTATACTTATTGAAAACCAGAATTACTGACCCTTTAATTCTTTGGTAACTCAAAAACAGTGTGAAAACTGGAAATTGCATTCACTATAGTGACACTTGCAGGCAGTCTGACGAGTTACTGTGCCCGGTCCCGTCCAGACTGTAAGTAGGAATACACACACATTTGGTCTTGCCCATATGAAGTCTGAAGTAACGTGCACCACTTGCACACTCCGCAAAACTGAAGTCTGGTGACAAAATACTTGTGGACAGGACAAACACATACACAAATAGGAACACTAGGGGAAAACTTGCTACGACTTCAGAATGACAACGGTGGGCGAATGCATAAAAAATTATTTGGAATTTTAATTATGTTCAGAATTACTTGACTTACCAGAAAAAAAATACTTCATTGAGATGGCATTACAAAATTAGCAGGTTATCTTTGGCTCTGAGACTATTGGCAATATAATTGAAGTATTATTCTGCGTGGGGTAGTGGCCTTCGTGATGGTTAAAAAAATTAGTGCATACTTGAAAAGTAAAAAAATCACTCCAGAAACCTGTAATGTTCCTTCGAAAAATAAGACTTTTGGAAATAGATAGTGAACGAGCAAGGATTTAGTTCAGCTGTGCCGTAGTAAATGTTGGAAAATGTCGTGTACGTAAAAAAAAAACCAACATGGCGGTGTGAGAAATCTTCCTGAAGGTTTATTAACGGCGTTGATGTGAAAAACTTTATTTTGAATTCCTTAGCGGAAATGAGTGGCCAAAACGTAGCTTTCCAATGATCGAGTACGCTGACGGGAAATCTCTCCAGATGCACAGCAGCCCTGGGTGACGTCTTCCCTTTATGTAAACGCACGGCTTACGGTGCTAACATACATTTCAATGGCACCTTAACGGACGTCTCACAAATTCTAGCTAACCTCTCTGAAATATACGCGGAGGGAGGCTATACAGACCTACTTATTGCTTACAAAACCTTGCGTCTTCGTTTCTAATAGACGGCCTGCAATTTCAGGGGTGCGATCTCGGACCTCCCTATGGGAAAATTTAAATATAACGCCCAGTGCACAATCCACACGGGCTGGCTGCCTGACGTCAAGTAATAAGATGTCCGTCTTCCTTTTCAAAAAACTTAACTTCAGAATGTTCTTTAAAAACTGATCAGACATGAAGGTTAAAATTAAAATTTATCTGTACTGCCACTTAAAACTTCCCCCAACGATCAAAAATAAAGAGTCATATGGCCTTGTAAGTACACGTACTCAATGTAAAAATAGAAAGACACATAAAATTGAGGCCGTAAATAGTGTTGCAAAACAAAATAAATATTAAGGACTCTGCTTCAAAACAAATAACTATCTCTTCCCACAAAATAAAATAAATCATGTTAAACATCAAAATTACGTATAAATAATTATTCAATATTATAGCTCAGATACATGATGTTACATTGTAGTTGCAAAAATAAGAATTTGTGTTTTTTTCTAAAGGAACTTGTGCTAAAATAAGTAGAAATTGTTTTCTTTAAAATTATGGAGGTGAAAGATGGCAATTATGCCATTTGTCGGTATAATAAATCACGTACAGAAACATGTTTTACTATTTTATATATTTCTGGGAGAGGAAAGCATGAAAGTATTATGTGATATCTTACAGTGACGTGTTTGAAATATTGACATAAATTTGTTCTTTGGCGAATAGAACGTAATTATGTCAAGAGTATTGTAGGTCGGCACGTCTGTAATCACAGGAACTGCGTATGTATCAGTGTACATCGTTGATCACAATATTATGTTAATGTTTAAGAGTAATGTTTGCTTTCAATTAAATTTGGTTGCATTAATGTTTTTGATAAGCATTTTATATTATATTATAATGCAGTGGTGTTAAGCATTCAGGAATGTTTCGTTTATTAAAATTCCTTTTTAATGTACTCCTTTGTTTATTAATGCTGGTAATGATGATGTGTCTACCGTAAAGTGATATAGGATAGAGTGCTTCTCAGGGTGCGCAGAACCTAATTATTTAGGTAAAGATACTTTAATTTATTTTATCTACAAACACGTGATCTGTGACATATCTACATGGCGGAAATGTGTGCGTACATTAGAAAATATGGCGTATAAATAACAATAACAGTTCAAAGCAATTTTCCGTCTTTTTAGCCTGTAGAAAATACGTCAACGTAGAAATACGTTTTTTTGTGATATTTTTTTGTGCGTCTTTCACAATCCTCCAGTGATAATTTTGTGTTTCTAAAGTTCGGGCATGATTAGACAATTATATGAATATATTAAATTTTTACATTTCGGTAGAAAGCACCAAAAGATAAAATAATATTTTACACTATATCTCGAAAATTATTACACCCATTCTCTCCCAATCTAGTTCATAAATATTACTATGGTAGGCCAAGTAAACTTAAATGATTGAAATTGATTAGATTCTTATTTTCAAATGGCGGCCATAGAAATATTTTAAGTTTTTTGGTATATCTACCATATCATTTAAACGATTACAACCCAATTTTGATTGCTGATAGTATCTTTTACATATATCATTAATACAGACACATTAGCTCTTTGTCCGCAATTTGTAAAAAAGCGCCATACGAAAAAATTAAGTTTTTATATCATATCTCGGTAACCTATTAACAGATTCTTACCAAATTTGGCAAACAAATGTTACTGACGCAGATGATGTTAAGTAATATGTTTTAAGCATGTCATACACTTATATTCAAGATGGCGGCCATATTGCCATTTTTGCTTAGAATGCTCTGTCGTCGAAACTATGTAATAAATTCCAACTTAACTTTGTATGCTGGCAGTATACATAACAACTATCAACTGTATTAACACGGAGCATCTTTTTCAAGCCATTTTGTAAGATAGCGCCATTTGAAATAATAACTATTTATGTGATATCTCGGAAAATAAATGACCGATTCATATCAAGTTTAGGAAACAAGTAGTACTGCAGAAAATGATGTAAAATTGCATGTTTTAAGTACGTCAGACACCTATTTTCAAAATAACGGACATATAGCAATTTTAATTTTAAATCCTACATCGTCAAAACCATGTTATCATTTACAACTTATCTTTGTATGTTGACAGCAGATATTAAAACTATCATCTGTATCTACACGGAGCATCTTTTGTACGCCATTTTGTAAGATGGTGCCATGAGAATAAATACGATTTTCATAACATATCTCGCGAAAAATTTTACCAATCCCTATCAAATTTGGCAAACAAGTAGAATTGATGCATATAATGTTAAGTGGTATGTTTTAAGCATGTTAGACCATTATTCTCAAAATGACGGGAATATGTCCATTTTATCTTAGAATGCTATATTGTCCTAACCATTTAATCTGTTCTAACTTATCTTTATACGATGGCAGTAGATATCACAACTATCAAAAGTATCTACACAGAGCATCTTTTGTCCTCCATTTTGTAATATAGCGCCACGCCAATAAATAAAGTTTTTCTGTCATATCTCGTGAAACAATTGACAGATTCCTGCTAAAATTGGCAAAAAATTGGTACTTACTGCAGCATGTGGCGAAAACTGGTTGGTTTCATATATGTGATAAACTTATTTTCAAAATTGTGGCGATATAAATATTTTAGGCCAGTATATTTTATTATCGAAACTGGCTGTACCTATTACAACCATTAAATTTCTCAATACAGAGCCTCATTTCTCTGCCTTTTTGTAAGATAGCCCCACAAATAAAAATAAATTTTTATCTCACATCTTAGCAAACAATCAACTCATTCTTACGAAATTGGGTGAAAAAGTTGCACTGTGGTAGGCCATATTAATACATGTATTTTTAAGTATGATAAGCTTATTTTCAGAATGGCGGCTATAAGATCATTTTAGATTTGTGTTATATATATACGAAACAATGTAATCTTTTTTAGCTTACCTTTGCAGACTGGCAGAATACACTCATCGAATGCGCTAATACGTAATTATTTTGTCCTCCATTTATGAATAACGTCACATGAAAATTGTGGAAGTTTTATGCCATATCTCGAGCACCAATCAACCAATTCCCACTAAATGATACACTCAAGTAATGTTACATATGTAAACTGACATGTTTGAGGTGTGGCAATTCTTTTTTTAATGGTGTTAAAATAAGTCATTTATTTAGTATATTGTTTCTATTAAAATTTTCAACAAAATTCATTTAAATTTTGTACACTAACAACAGCCATTAGAAGTATCAATAATGCACACAGCGATACAAATTCTCAAATATATTTGCAAAATAGTGCCAGTAGAAAAAAAATCAAAAATTTTGCCATACTTCTGGAACAGTTCACCTAATTTTCACCTTATTGTGCACGCCATAAATGCTGCAAAAGGATGTAAACTTTCACGATATAAGTGGGTCAGACAACGATGTTCAAAATAACGGTTTCATAAAGAAATTAGGTAAGTTAGGTAATTTAGTTAGGCAAGTAATATATAAAACAATTTAATCAAATTCAACCAAAATTTGTATGTTGACAGTATATACTAGAATCATCGTATACAGCTCCTCTTTTGTAGGACAGCATGAAATAAGAAAATTAAGTTTTTCTGGCATATCTCAGAGGCAAATCAACCGATTTCCACAGAATTCTTCACACAAATAGCCTTATGGTATGTCATGTAAACTTGCAAGTTTTAAGTGGCTCAGTTCTTATTTTCAAAATGACTTCCCTGTAAATAATTAAGGCAAGTATACCCTATCATTTGAAACATTAGACTGATTAAATCGGAAGTTGATGATACGAATCCGACCTCGGTAATGAAGTTGATCGCACGCTAGTTTATTGTATGAGGTTTTATGTGTTCAAGCCCCATGTTTGCAAAAGTCTCTGGTTTAATTTCTAATGATATTGCTTTCAAAGAGATGTCAAATCCTCCCTACCAACTTAGTTTCTATGTTGAGGAAAGTATGCTCAATAGTTATATTAGTAACGTCTTGTTTATATATATTTTAATTGCCTAATAATAACAATGAAAATGTACAATTTAAAAACGTTGCATACATCTTGGATAATCAGACATTGGTATACGTTAAATAAAGCCAGTAAAATTGTCAGGATGAAATGTATAAAATATCGCCACATGTGTCCCTAAATAGCGGACCTATAAATTTGGGTGTAAATATATGTAGGGGTAGAGGAAACAATAAAACTGTATATATACGCAGAATAACCCATTTTTTTTGGCAAGACCAGCCAAAAGTTTGAAACAAAATCCAAACAATATTAGTACTTCACGATATAATATCATAACCTAGCACACAGTAAAAAGTGAAGTTAGTGATACACTGTTTTTGCATTTTAATACTACATCCTAATAGATTCTAAACTAACCTTGTCCTAGGTAGGGAGTGGACCTAGGTGCGTATCAGGACTGAACCCCATATGCCTAGGCATGCAGGGGAGATTCTAACTAAAAGAGTACATGCTCGCTGCTTTACTGGGATTGGGAAAACTTAGCGGTAATTGGGGCTATGGTTACCTATCATGCTAACCCAAACTCATTTACAAAGGGAGGGTGGTAAACCTGCATAAGCACCGCAAAAACCATCCAACAGAAAATAATTGCATAGGGGCATGGATTTTATAAAGTAGAAAAATTTTTATACTAGAACTGAGAATGTGAAAGGATAATCTGTATTGAAAGAGTGTTTGAAACACTAGAAGAGAAATTTTGGTCGGGAGGGCTGTCTTTCATTCGACAAGATCGCGCTGGAATTGGT
>NQII01001639.1:0-37830 GCA_002778355.1 Clitarchus hookeri
TTGGGATGTTCTTGCGGGGATGAGGTTTCGAAGAGAAGGGGGAGGACCACATCCGTGCTCTAAATATAAACGGCCCTCATTTCACTCTCTTCATCTGCGGCGGAGGAGAGCAAGCTGCAGGTTATCGGGCCGGAGTACGCCAGCTGCTACACGACACTGAACACCGCGTTTTATGAATAACGTTTTCCACTTCCCCCCTCCCCCCTCCCCACCAACACATTGTCTACGCACTGCTTTTAAAAAAAAACTGGATAAGCATACGTGAAAAAAAAAATTCATAATATTTTCCTGAATTATTTACAATGGATTTTTGTTGTTGTTATAGGCTGTTCACGGTTAATTATACACTTTTGAAATCAACCTTTGAAAAATGTCATTACCTATACATGCATTGACGGGCACACTGCCTGGCATGCGCGCATTTAAGTCGGTAACAATCAAGTGAAAGTAGTTCCATATCTTAATGGTGAATTAAAAGTGTTAAGTAAAAAAATTTGTGGATACTAAAATAATTTCTTTAGCTTTCTGTTTTTAAAATGCATATAAATGTAACAATGAGCAAATAGTTGACTATTTACTTTTCTAACAACTCCTTAGTTTTAATTCACCGACGTGTGAATAAAGTGATCAAACCCATGGCAATGTTAATTTTACCTAAGGTGGAAGAATACACTATGTGCATAGAAGTAATTCTTAAGCAAGGTTTCAAAAGTGCTCAGTTTACCGTTAACAGCCTATAACGGGAATTGATATAAATATGTCTTCTTATTAAAGGCGATCCTCTACACCCTAGGGTGAGTTCAAACCAGGACTGTCCTTCACGTTTACAACGACATAATTTTTCAGTTTCCATTAGTTTATGACACACTTGTTCTGTTTACAGACGTTGCTAATGCTGTCGTTAATCTATATGTACACTGTAAAAACAACCTCTGAGTCACGAAGTATGTTTATTAGGGCTGTTCGATATTTTGATATATCAATAATTATCGATATGAAAAATAACTTGTAGATCGATATATAACTTTGAAAAATATCGGTATATCGATGTTCCGATATTATAGAAGTTTTCAGTACTATCTAAATTTTCGGTATTATCGAAATTTTTGGTATTACCGAAATGTTCGGTACTATATAACTTTTCGGTATCAAAGTTTTCAGTATTATCTACATTTCCGATATTATCAAAATGTACAATATTATCGATAATATCTTAATTTCTCATATTGTCATCATTCTTGATATTATCGACATCAACGATATTATCGACATATTATCGGCGTGCATAATATTATCGGAATACCTGGAAAATGTGCTGCTTCATGCAATTGAAGTCGGTATACATTTTAAACCTCGAATAAACTTAAAAAAACTTCTGACGAGTGTGATTTGTTATACTTGCGATGTGTGTTGCAATTATGAAAGCTTTAATAAATGTGTGTGTTATTTAGTATGTACGCGATTCGCAATTCTAACAGTGCGCCATCAGAGCGAGTTTTCAGCTGTGCAGGAAACATTGCGACGGACACACGTTCCTGTCTTTCCTAGGCTGGTGTTTTAATAAGTGTATTCTTAACTTATATGAATGATAAAAGTGGATTATTTCAGGCTTTCAAAATCAGCCGTCGGCATGGCTTCATTTAAAAAGAAAAGAAAAACAGAAGATGAAAATCGAGAATTCCTTCGTGATTGGACGGAGTCGTATGCTTTTATTGGTAGTCAAAGTGGCCTTCGGACCTGCCTTATCTGTCAAGAAAAACTGGCCCATAATACAAAGTCAAATTTGGAGAGATATTTTACAACTAAACGTGATTCTTTTGCAAGAAAATACCGTGTCGGTGATGCACGAAGAAAAGCTGTTGAAGAACTTCAAAAAAAGACTCAGCAGTCAAGTTCCATGTTACATAATTGGACACAATCCACCAATTCCTTTGAATATGGCCAGCTTAAATATTTCGCTAGAAATAGCTAAAAGAGGGAAGCAATTTACAGACGGTGATTATATTAAGGATTGTTTTATTAAAGCGTCAGAAGATCTATTTCGTGATTTTAAAAATAAATCAGATATTTTAAAAAAATTAAGGACATCCCACTGTTAGCTAAAACAGTACAAGACCGGACCGCCAAAATGGCCTTAGATGTGACCCAACAGCAATTAGAGGACATCAAACTGACTCCTGCATTGTCAATTGCTGTAGGTGAGTCTTGCGACGTAAAAGATAGAGCACAAGTTGCACTTTTTGTGAAGTATGTTTCACCTCAAGGCCCTAAGGAAGAACTGTTAGGATTGCTGCCACTTATGGGGTAAACTCGTGGGGAAGATATTGCTAATGCTGTACAAAAGTGTCTGGAAGACAATGGAATCAATTCTAATAAAATTGTTTCCATCGCAACTGATGAAGCTAAAAGTATGACGGGGATAAACAAAGGATTTATTTCCATTATGAAGAGAAAAATAGACTATGAAATCCTTTCGTTTCTCTGTATAATACATCAGGAAGCGCTTTGTGCACAAACGTTTCCAAAAGAAATAGTTGACGTCATGAACTTGGTAATAAAGATTACCAACAGCATCTTGGCTAAGGCACATCGTCAGTTTAAAGAATTTCTGGATGAAATGGATAGCCAGTATTCAGACCTACTTATGCACAATAAAGTGCGATGGCTTTCACGTGGGAATATTTTCAATCGTTTTGCTTTATGCCTTAATGAAATTAATACATTCCTTAATGAAAAAGGCATTCTTCACCCTGAACTAGAAGAAGACAAATGGCTACAACAGTTTTATTTTATGACGGACCTTACAATGCAATTAAATGAAATAAACATAAAGCTTCACGGAAAAGGAAACACTGCATTTGCATTACTGGAAGAAGTAGCTTACTTTGAAAAAAAAAAATTGCTTTTGCTGGCTGAAGATATGGAGATGGAAACATTACCACGTTTCAGAAAACTGAAAAAGTATCGGGAAGAAAACAATGCTCCTATCGACACGAATTACTTCATTGCTGCGATCAAAGCAATGAAGGATGGCTTTGCTGAACGATTTGTACAGTTAAAAGTAAATACGCCTACTTCAGCTTTCATCTTGAACCCTCTCAAGGGCAATAGCAATGAACTAAACTTTGCTCCGTTTGACATTGACGCTGGTACATTTCAAAGCCAATTGTTAGATTTACAAAGTAAAGACATATGGAGTTGTAAATTCACAAATCTCAGTAGTATCTTAGAAGAGCTAGAAAGGCAGAAATACAATTTGATATCGCAACACGAGTTGAGAGCTTTAAAATAAATGCCTAAACCTGAAGCAATGATTTTTGACACCTGGAATGGACTTCCAGAATGCTATGACCAATTAAAAAAATTGGCTTTAGGAGTGATAACGATCTTTGGATCAACATATTCATGCGAACATGTTTTCTCATGCATGAATTTAATAAAAAAAAACAAGCTAAGAACCAGACTGACGAATCAAAATCTAGAGTCGAGTCTTAAACTAAAAACTACTAGTTACGTGCCAGACCTACCAAAACTATCTAAAGAAATGCAAGGTCATCGTTCTCATTGATTTTTTCATAATCTCTTATTTAATTTGTTCTTCAAAAAGCTACCTATATAAATGAATAATAATATTATGAATTGGTTTTTTAAGTTATAACCTTTTGTTTGTAATTATTTTATTACCTACCTACTTAATTATTTTAAAAAAAGTATATTTAGACAGAATGAAAAGTTGTGGCTCTTAAATAATTATTAATGTCTTTTTTTGGTTGTATTTGGCTCTTTGAGCTGAAAAGTTTGACGACCCTGGGCTTATACCAATGCTTTTCAGGCTGAATATACTGTGTGTGGCAGTGATCATAAAAGTAGAAATGTGGGTGAAATCGACTGAGTAGTTCTTAAGGTTTATTTTTTCCCCAGCTTTTTTTCAGCTATAATTTTCATGTGGCGTTATCTTAAGAAAAAAAATGGTGGGCTAACGAATCTGCGAATTTCTGAATTCGATGCTGGCGTGTCGTTTTGAAGTACCAATTTTGACACTTCGCCTAATTCTCTTTGAAAGTTAGCGATTTTGAAAATAAGTACACAGCATGGTCGAAAACTTAATAAATCAGGTGTCATTACTGTGTACTATAAGTGTATCGCCTCGCACTGTGATAACTTCGATTTGAGTCCTGGACGTCTACAATTGTGTATGAGAGTAGCAAGTTTGCTGTAAATAGGTGCATGGAATCGCAAGTTTTTAGGGGAGAGGTGGGACTATACATACAAACACCACAGACAAACATGTAGACAGAAAGAATAAGCTTTCCTTTTCATCTGAGAGTAGGCTATAAAAAAATTAGTTACGTATTTTATAGAATTAGCGATTCATTTGTTTTCAGCCAAGGATAAGAACTTGAGTTAGTTAAAAACATTGTTTAATATTTGTTGAAAATAACTACAGTAATATTAAATTATATTTTGAAAAAAAAAAAAAAAAAAAAAAAAAAAAAAAAAAAAAAAAANTAATTTATGATTATTACTCTTCACTGCCTAATGCTATGTGGTAAAATTAACTCCTACTATTTTCAGCAAATGTATGTATATTAGCAACAGTCTTATCACACACACATACATATATATACACAAACATATTACAATGTAATTTTGCTTGTATTAATATGTACATTCGCAGATGCTATCTTTACTTCTCACTCACTTCTTTTATATCGTTTTTTAACTAACACGTCCACTGTGCAGTGCAGTTGCGTTTCGTGGTTTTTTGCAGGCAGAGTGGACGCTGCTTGCATTGTACACTGTATGCTCCGAGCACGTAGTTGCGTGCGTCACGTTTAATTGTAGATACATGAGGCAGTAAAACACGTTTCGGCAACTTATGTCACTGGTTGTTGGAATGGCTACATTGTCGCTCGGTTTATGCTCTCGTTCAAGAACCATAAACCCTTAACAGTCTGCTCTGACGCACCAGTACTGTCGAAAACACAAATTATGTGTATGTTATAAATGTCTTTATTTATATATAATAGTACCATTGATAATATAATTAATTTTAGTGACTGGAATTTAAATGTTACTGATACTGACGATAACGATATTAACGATAATATAAATGATTTCGATATTATCGACGATTTCAGTATTATCAATTATTTCGGTATTATCTAATACTTTCTGTATTATCGATAATTTTGGTATCATCTAATACGTTCGGTATTATCGATAATTTAGGTGTTATTGATAATTTTGGTACTATCGATAATTTTTTGTATTATCGATTATTTCGATATTATCGATATATAGAAAATACCTAGTAACTGTTTGAAAAAAAAATTGATATTCAATTTTTATGATATAGAACAGCCCTAATGTTTATTACGTGTATATCTAATTACAAAGCGTAAATTTGCAGAAAAAAATATTGGCGGTGCACTTATTTCTCCAACGGAAATGTATTATTTTCCTGCATACGATAATGTGAAATACCGGTGATGACTTTCTGTATAATGTCCTACAGATTGCGAAAACTTCAATAACCGATTGCTTGTAGCACACTTTATAGTTTGTTTTAACGCTGCAAACACCATACATATAAATACAAGAGAGCAATGAATATGTGTTCATAACATCAAAACACTGTGTTTAATGACTGTCGTGTTTCCCGGAAATCTTGTCTCCGCGACATTAATATTTTTTGTCAGTGTACTTTCATAAATACGTGTACTGAACGCTAAGTTTTATGTATATGATTAAGCATAACATTTGGATTATGATAGTATTACTTAAGTTGTCGACGTCAGTGTACAACGCTAAAAGCATTACAATTTCACAATGAAAAAATAATTTGTGGTCAGTACAAAATATTTTGTTGAAATGCTACCGAATACTTTATATAGGTTGTTGTCGGTAAAGTGAGCACTTTTGAGGCCCTAGTTACTTTTTTTATTTCAGTGAATTTTTTTATCCTTTAACCACTTCTTAAAATAAACATTGACATGCAAGTAATTGTTTAGACTTGTGCATTTCGTGTAGTGTGCATTATAGACAAACTTTTAAAATTGTATTTCCGCATACTCTTTGTGGACGCCATCTTGTCCGCAATATCGACTAAACAGACAAGTGAACAGTTGTGTGCAATCGTTTTAACGTCGTCGTAATGAACTATGTGGTATATACAGTCCATTCTCGTCGTCCCGTGCCCAGGCAGCAATAAACACAGTATGTACATTCCACCGCACTCTGAAATTAACGTCTAAGGCTAAAATAAAATATATTTATTGGCTAATATCCCAAACGAGAGGGCTTTAAAAAGTGCTCACTTTATCGTGAATAGCCTATATCGGTAACAAATTAATTCTTTAGTTAAGAAACTTTTGTGCTCATTATAGAAATGTGATTATGTTGTAATCAACGTAAAGAATTTTTGCAAGGACCACAAATTAATTTGTCATCGCCAAAAAATATTTTGCAAGACGTATTAAAAAACTTCGTATAGTGACCACGAGTTACATTAACTTTTTGTTAAAACTTTTGACAGCCTCCCGCCGAGGTTTGGGGGCAAGTTTCGAATCACACGGCATATAAATCAACATATGGCATCTGCCCGGAAATCCTAATTTGGTTGCCAAAGACGTTTCCAAACTAGGCTAACACTAAGAATGGCCCAGTTAGCGAAACGAACGCGCGTTCCTACCACGCCTTTCAGATACAAGTTACAGCATCACTTCGAAATCTAATTTCAAATATTTGCAACCCAATTATTTTACCCAAACACGTAAGTTCAAGATGCTAAAAAATTAGGTCGTTGTACGAATAAGGAAATTTTTTTAGGTTTCACGTGAGAGCGATCTACATTTATCGGGATGTACAAGAAGCGCGTAGCTGGAATTTAAAATGCCTCATTATAACGGACAAGTTCAACGAGATCATTAATGGGTACCTGTTCGGAAGCCTAGTCTAACGCGGAGAATTTTTATTACCATCAGTCAATTTACATATTTCTAAAAATAAACGAACACATTCCTGTTCATATTTTAATCATAGACTACCAGCAAAATTTATTGCATACAAATTTTGTAGTGATCAACAATTTTAGGAAATTAATGCCTGCTGGGATTAAGTATATTAGTCAAAAATGTTAAGTATTCAGCACTGTAAATATTAATATACCTTCTTATTCCCTAACATCGGAGAGCTCCCCTCTTTTGTGGCCCGGATAACGTCCTTCCTTATCACCAGGGCGATCCGGGCACGATTACAGAGCTGACCCACGGACTCTTTCAAGTGGATAGTGGGTCTGATTCACCTCTACGCAGCGGAAGGCAGCAGCAAACCAACGCGGCATTCATCATCTAATTAGTCTCCCTGGGCGCTCCGCTGTTTCCATTGTCGTCGACAACTTAGCAGTCAATTTGTCGCAACAGTCACAAAGTTTGAGTTTGAGTTTGGTCTGTGAGTACGAGTGGAATTTTGTATTTTCGTTTACTGATTCGCCTCTAAATAATAGGGCACACGACGACATAAATCACTATTAAGGGAATAACAAGGAAAACTAATTTAAATATTCCCACTTAAGGGGATATTAGAGAAATCACTAAAGGGGACAGTGTTACAAACCAACAAATGTTGAAAATTAGGAAGAAGAAAAAAAGTATTACCCATGGAAACGAAATGGAGAACAGATTCCAGAGAGATGCCAACAAGGAGGCAGCCGGTAGAGCAGAAATATTTAAAAGGTAATTAATTAACTTTTTCATATTAAATATATGAAGCAACACGACTGCTAATTCTTAAAGCCGCCAGTGATATGCACCCATGTCGACTCTACCTTGCTCCCACATACTAAATATTTACCTTGCCAAATCTGACGAGTATTTTGTAGTAGCCACAGAAGTTTGTTAGTGATTACAAAAAAAAAAACTACACAACACTTGCTTGGTTACCTTTCATTATCTCAAGATTGGCTCCACAACAATAATAAATACGAAATTACTGTACTTTGGGAATGACTTCATTACATGTACCGGCATCCATCAAGCCGTGTTGGTTGAGAAAATATTCAAATCCAAGAATACTTGTTATGTATGAGCTCATCATTTTTTTCTTATTTTTGCTGTTTATGATGCATGCCAGCTAGTACGTAATTCAAGTCCATCCTGTTATAAACTTGGAAACACGAAGACTATTAATAACGGGGGTAATGACTGTGTGCAAAAAATACTCGGCTGGTGGAAAAAAAATACAGCAAGAAAATTGCAAGGTATTAAAATAATTTTTAGTATCGCAAACTGGAAATAAATATTGCTCAATGCTTGCGCCTTCACCTGCTCGTCATTCAACAGAAATGTCACCCACGACTATTTATTAATGAAATGCCGCGGAGTACTGAACCCTGGTTGTCAAGAAACGCAAACAATCTACACGAGTACGAGTTTCTGGGCAGGTTTTTTTTTAAAAGATGATGAGAGCCCATATAAGCTGCTTCGAGTTCTGCTCCCTAAAAGGCAGAGGGCACGAGAGGGAACGTCTAAAATCTTATTTTGTCCGTGACATCTTTCAAGTGCAGACGACAGCATCACCAGAGGATACTTTCTTTTCCCCGCTCCTCTCCCACAAAATAAAAATAAACTGGAACTGACTCCCCAAGAAATATTGGAGTCAATTATACGCTCCACTGACGAGCGTTTTCCTGGCAGCCATAAAATGTCTGCAAATAACATTGGTTGCCATGGTTTCTTTAATGGATATTTTTGAGTGAGTGCCGCAGAAAACTAAAAAAATAGGGACACAGTGAGGTAATATTTTTAACATATCCTCTAACATATCGAGTAATAATGTTACGTCAAATTATTTCACAGATTCCATTTGTTTTCATATCACGCAATCGCAAGTGATCAACTGCAAAATATGAACGATTTTTCTCCTCGGAAAAAGTTAACGCAGACATTAACCATCACGTCTGAAGGGTATGGAACAATACTTTCATTTCATCATAATTACTAATTCCATCATTGCCGTTTTAATGGTTTCGTGGAAAAACGCTTATCTTAAATACTGTTCAAGCATCAGGTAAGCGCGCCTCTTTGGCCATACACCTAATTCATATAACAACCTATATTTCAAACGAATGTAAATTTGGGTTTGTATCACATTTTATAAGAAGTTCATTGGAAAATCGTGAGTTAACTTAAAAAAAAAGGCAGGAATCCCGTGCTATAGTCTGTCTCATGTAAGTTGGCGAGATTCTGACAGTTCGACGAAAGTAGCGCATATGTTTACTTTTCATTTATGTATACTTCCGCCATCAGCTGGTGCGTCAAGTGGAGGGTGTTTTTTTTATCAACACATCAGCTAATCCACTTGCCATTGTACGGTAATGCTAAACAAATGTTAAGATATTTTAGACTGACATCTATCTAAAAAAAATTAGTAGGTTATAAAAATAAAAGTATAAAACCTTGCAAAAAATTTAATATTTGCTAACTCCTTTTTAATTTGTCCGAGACAGTGAATTTGGGTTGGCATGTGCGAGACGGTATTTGTAGCTATTACCACACTTTGGACGTTATAGCTAATATATTCGAGTTGGAAATATGTGACGCGGAATAACGTTAGAATTACTTAAAAACTATTCACGCGTGTCCCACTTTCTTCGGAAACACGGAAATTGGTTTTCGGGAGAACAATATAGCGTATAATTTACGTATATGAACGATTACCGGCCAAATAGAAATTACTACTGCTCAAAATCACTGTACACGAAATAGTTGTTACTTTAAAAACTATGCAGAGCTCACGGGAAAATAAAACTATTGGTATCTGTTTGTAAATTGTTAGCATGAAAGCTTTATTCTCTGGCTGGTAATGCTTCGGGAAAGAGTAGATAGATGGCGCACACGGCATGACAGAGAGAGGTTTGAGCCGTTTGCATTGCTCAATAGATAGCGTCTTTTTAAAAGTTGAATGTTTTTCTATTACTGGCTCGGAACGATACGAATTTGAAACATATTTCGTGAAATTATTTTTAAAAATAATTCAACAATATTGTGCAATATTTCTGTATGCTCTTGGAATTAATATAAAGCACGTATGGAAATCCTAGTTGGAAAGGGGGGATACGACGTGAAAAAGGTTTTGAAGTTGCGTTTCATTTGGATAAGTATCGTTTTATTGTGCATTTCATTTTGAACCCCTATACATTACTAATTTATCACAAAGTTCAGTTTGTTACACTAACAACCACTGTTTTGTAACCTCGTAAAATAAAATATATTAATTAATCTAGGGACTCTTTCTTATCCGCATATTTTCTGCTTGTCTGATGTGCGTCGGCAGTGCACTCAGAATAGCCAACGTAATATTAACTTTTGTTCGTTCGTGCATCAGCTGATACAGGATTTTGTAAAAAGGCACTTTGTTTCGTATACATCAAGTTGCCACTCACTGACTGCCAGAATCTCGCCAACTTATATGAGACGGACCATACTAGTTCGGGGCAAGATTTGCCTCAGCTATTTGTTCATAGGTTGATTACCCCAAAGAGTAGCGAGTGGTTACACTCATACCACGTAGCACTCGATCTGGTCATTATTTCCTTGCAGGTATCTTGTTTACAGTCCATTTGCGGTTTCTTCACACTTTTTAAATCAAACCTTTGAAAAATCTCCCCATACATGGCATGGTTGGTTGTTTCTTATACAAATCACGTATCACAAGCATTTCATACTTCTGTTAACACAAAAGTACCTTATTTTTGATACATAATTTGTGTGTAAGGCGAAAAAAAATTAAAAATAACTAGTTAGTTAAAACGCAGAAAAACTACTATTAGTTTAAAAGAAAGAATAGACCACACCTGATTAGAACCCACGAACACTCTACCTCTAGCACGTAAGCAGCGACACTTTCCACAACACTACAGTGCACTTGAGAACTACGTTACTCACAATAGTTTTAATAGCTTCCAAACAACTGTGCAACACGGCGGCTTCAAAATATAAGTACTCGTTTTAAAAGCAAATAACAGTTTGTTCTGTAACATTAAACTACTTTGGAAATGAAAATGAATGCTTTAACATGTGGAAGATACTACGTATATGTTCCATTGTTTAATTACCGCCGTTTTTGTTCACGAGGTAACGGCCACTCACGAAAAATGTCTGGAGCAGCAGCCAACGAACAGACAACTGAGGCTGGAGTGTACACAGGACTGCGGAGTCAAGCCTACAGGTCATTGAAATCGCGAGATTGTCCTATCCCTGGCTATTAATTGGAATTGCCAAATGAATTAAAGGGTTGAAGGGGGGGAGGGAAAGAGGAATCCTTTCCATATCAATACAGGACACTCGGTAAACACGCTGGACACGACATTGATAAACAAACAACGGAACTTCTTCGAAATAGCGTTTTGCTGTTTTCGAAACCCAAGAAGTCTCCAGGATAGAGAGAGAGAGAGAGAGAGAGAGAGAGAGAGAGAGAACAGCTAGCGGGAAGGTCGCAGGTGCTCGAAGCATTCCCCGTCGACCGAGAGGGCTACAGCTGGGCGTGGCTGGGGTGTAATCCTCAGGTTTAAGCAGCGCCGGCCGGTGATTTACGTCCACGCAGTCTCTAGCTCTCTGGCGTAGCCCCTTCGTCCTCGCCTTCGCCAACAGCCAGCAAACTGCGTCGGTCACCGATCCATTTGCTCTGCTCGCGAAGTAGTGAGAGCGGTTAAGGAGCCTGCCTACCTGCCTCTCGAACTGCGTTGCAGTGTGTTTGAATTCTAGCGGAACACGCAAGAAAACTGTCGCAGCACCGTTCGCCAGTCAGCGCGTGTGGCATAACTTACTTCCAGAACCTCGTGAGGCCAATCAGCGAGTGAACACGCCCAAATCTAAGGCGCTGCCAAGTGATTTAATTTCTGCAAACCTACCTTTTCTGTAGTTGTATGTCATGTGAACACTATTCTGATTGAATCTCTTACACTTTTGTATCTGAATTATTTTCACTTGCATTTCGCGTTTTGGTAAATGACTAATAGAATTTACATACACTGCATATTATGTAATAACACTGGCCAGCAATATGGCGACCGGGTTCGCATAAGATCGGTTCATTTCGTCTCTATCCTCTGCTATAGACTTCATGTGGATCTCGTTTATAATAGGAACACGCGGAGTTGAATTAATATCAACTGCCAACTTTGCATTACGTTAAAATAATTCACTCACTCGCCACAAGTAAATATAGGGTCCTGTAGGTTTACGATCAACTGAGCTCTTCCAAAATAAATTTTCAAGAAAAAAAATCTGAGACTGAAACTGCATTTTTTTAAAAGTAAACGACAGCAGGATTTCTGCCAATAAAGTTGGCAGCGAGTTAGAAGTAGTTGAATCATGTCTTACTGGAAGTAAAAAATTTCCAAATAAAAAATAGATAAAAAAAAAAGTTAATTTTTAAAAAAACTAATTGAAGTAATAATTGGCATAACTGTAATGCATTCGTGAGTGAGTGACTGAGTGAGTGAATAGATATGGGCGGCTCTTAAAATCGAAGTCTTGAGAGCCGATGAGGGTGAAGAGAGGTATAGAGCAGCACCGGAATGCAGGGACGGGGGAAACGGGATCCCCGAGAAAACCCACTGACCAGCGGGATATGCCCACATGCGGAAAACCGGGTGCAACCCCGCCGGAAATCGAACCCGGTTCACCTAGGTAGGAGGCGAGTAGTCTAAAAACTACACCGCCGCTGACCCTGTAATGTATTCGTGTTCGTAACAATTTCACAGTAACAATTCATCAAAGCATGTCTGCTAGTCACTTTAGTGTGTTCACGGTCCCTTCCTACTTTCTAAATAAAACCTTTGAAAAATTACCTTATGTGGTACAGGTTTGATTATTTCGTAAAGGAAACACATATCAAGAGCGTTTTATACTTCCGTTAAAGTTAACGTACCTCCTTTTTAGTTAAGTTAAACTTTCGTATAGATTTATCCGTACATTGAATTAATTATTTCATATTTCATATAGTCTTAAATTAAAAACATAGGAAAAAGTATGATGGTAATAGCTACTAAAGAATAGTTCTTGTGTAAAATATTATTAAATATGTTTACCTTACCTGTAAAATAAACTTTTCTTACTGTCGTATTTACATTTTAAGGAATGCAGTGATGGAAATACATTTTTTTTCACTGCTACGTATAAAAAAAATTATTTCCGAGGGTTTAATCTGCGGGAAAATACGATGCGTTGGTTTATCATAGGCGTTCTTTTATCCAGATTTGTTAACGTTTTATTTATGAGTGACGAAAGGATACGTAATGAGCAGCTAGAAATCAGAATTTTAGCAGTGCTTCAGAAAGCTGGGAACAGACTATTGAAACATGGGAATGTTAATATTTAGACGCGGCGGAAAGATACACATAGGGAGGAAGGAGAAAATAAGTATGGCTTTAGAAACCGTTCCACTAACTGCGAAACAACCTTAATTAAGTACAATTAAGTCTATTCGTAAGATCTTCACACTTTATGAATTAAACCTTTGAAAAATCACTCCATGTGTGATTTTTTTTGGTTGTTTCGTAAACATTCCGTGTATCGCAAGCGTTTTATACTTCTGTTATCAATATATTATTTTTCACTTATAATTCATACGATTAAAAACAGAGAGAAAATAGGTGTGACAATAAAACTCGGTAAAAAATAATTATTATGTAAAATACTATTAAACAGAGTGCGCACAAATACGGTACGCTGTCCCTTTGGCGTAATCTTCTAGACTTGGTTAAGCTTTGTATCTATGAGGCGGAGGAATAGCCTGAAAGTAGATCTTTAGCGGGGCTTCAGAAAAGTTGAAAGTAAGCATGAGAGCGGCTAATAAGTAACGGAACTGGGTACACCTGAGTCTATATGTAGAGTTGTGGAGCGAAGCGGACATAAGGTAGGTGTCCTTGATGCTTCTGGAGCAGGGGTACTCAAACTACGGCCCGCGGGCCCATTCTTTGTGGTCCGCTCTCGCCGGCTTCAGTAGATACAAGTTACCAACCAAATTCTTATTTTTAGGGTGTCTGTTACAAAAATAAAAAAGCAATACATAACACGAATGTATTAAAAGTTAAAGTCACTGATGAAACTGAAACTATACGATATTTTTCATTATTTTATCAGTCAGGCGACTTCTGAACATAATTTTGATGTACTACCTACGCCCGCCATCACCGTATCGAACGAATAAACAAGCGACTTGCAAGACGATACATGACACTCTGAATTTTAAATGTCATCGAATTACCTATTATGTCAAGTGTCGCAAGTGCGGCCCGCGGCGGTCTTAGTTTTTTCTTAATATGGCCCCCTAAAAAAAAGTCTGAGTACCAGTGTTCTGGAGCAAACAACCCTGAGTCCGTTTTTCTATGTGGTCTGGTTTCTCTCTGCACTTTGGTGAAAAAGAAGGCTGTTGTGTCATTTTGCCGGAATAATGATAAGCATAAAAATTGTGCAGCGAGTGAACCTGAGATTTATAATGAAACTAGTATCCTCGCTATTAGAATAATTTAGATGAGTCGGGCATAAGGGGACGGGGGACCTGATTCGGATTCGGTCGCCGTATTGTTTCCGATCGCCATCTTGTTTTCTGTTGCCATGATAAGTGTGGTTTCTAAGTGCGGTGCGTCTGATGCTAAGTGCTGTGCGTGTTGTGATGGCGACCGGAAACAACATGGTGAGCGAATCCAAATATGGTCCCCCGTCCCCTTATAACCAACTCATCTAAATTATTCTACTCTCGCTAAGCTGAGAGACCGCAAAAGAAAAGACCGACCAACTCCACTGTCTGTCCACTCACAGCGCCTTCACTGCGAATCCGTTTTTTTAGCAGTTAAAGTATCACTGTACCTGAGCATCCCCCATATATACTACATCTGGTACCGTCTGCCTTCTGGGGCCGCGGTTACGTGGTGGCTAGGGCGCTCGCCTCACAACAAGGTGAACCGGGTTCTGAAAGGAACACATTTTCAATATTTTGAACAGGCGAAAAAAAAAACGGTAGATTTGCTGAAGATGGTGACATGTGATGGGCTACAGCATTACTCCGAAAAGTGAAATATAAGTATAAGTATACAGCGGTGTGTATATATCGGAGAGGGGAGTATGTTGGTGTAGATTACAGATACTTTGTAACATTTTGGAACTAACCCAAATTTTTTCTCACCAGTCCCGATTCTTAATAGCAACGCCTTGTACAAATAAATATATGGGCGTGTATATGTATTATATAATATATATAATCATATACACTCATTTGCAAAAAAAATTGATTACCTTGAAGATGCAATCGCAGGGGTCCGTAAGTGGGTACAGACACAGGACATGGTAGTATACAGACAACATCAAAATATTGTACCACCCCAAGCATGTATTGCAGGGGACTAACACTTGCAGGATGTACTTAGTATGGTGTTGGACCACCAGTAGCATGAAGACAGGCGGCGATACGGTGGGACATGGAGGCTTACAGACGACGGATCTTATCCTGAGGGAGAGATACTTCCACAGCTGGCGCAACCGACCCTCGAAATCCGCAGTAGTTGCCGCTGGCCGAAGTTGCCGTCCAATCTGGTCCCAAAACGTTCTCGACAGACGAGATGTCTACCTTGCTGGCCAAACTAGCATGTTGGCATCACGAAGGCAGCCCAGATATACTCGTGCTGTGAGAGGCCGGGCATTATCATGCTGGAAAATGAGGTTGTCAAGCTGCGTCTGGAAGGGGAGTGAACATGGTCGCAGAATTTCCTGAGTGTATCGCCGCGCCATCGTGGTTCTATCACCACCAGTGGGTGCGGGAAACGTAGGAAATGGCACTTCACACCATGACACCTCTCGTTTGGGCGGTGCGCAATTCTACAATCAAAGCTTGGATGACGGCGCTGGCCAGGACGTCACCAGACTCGAATTCGATGGTCGTCTGTATCCAGACAGAACCGTGGTTCGTCGCTGAACACAATTCGTTGCCAATACGCAAGCTGCCATGCTGCCCGTTCCCGGCACGAGGTCATACGTGCTCGGCGATGCTCAGGTCGTAACGGTAGACGTCAGCGACGCCGCGACGACAGATTCCGCTCTGCAGGTCGCATGGATACGGTGCTGGCGTACAGGTGCCTATTCCCAGCTGCCGTGAGATGTCCCCGGATGGCGCGCAGCGACGCCCTTACAGTCTGTCGCAGCATGAGACGATCGTCCCTGCTGGTGGTCCGCCGGGGTCGACCCGAGCATTCTCCGTGTGTGTGTACCCGTCTGTTTCCACTGCGTCCAACCTGCTTCTCGAAGGCCGACGATACGGCCTCTGTCAAACTCATCCGGCTGGGCAAAGGCTTGTCGAATGCGCCGTCGGGGCATGCTGCTATGAATGATGGAGGGACATGTATGGTCATAGTGGCACATCCGCGCAAGAAAACCGCATTATACGCAAATTAGACACATGTCGGGTTATGACGATACTGTGTGACAACCTTCGGTGTACTCGCGCGATTCGTTCATGGTGATCAATTTTACTAACGAGTGTATTTGTATATATAAGCAAACACACGGGCACACACACACACACACACACACAGATATATATGTGTGTGTGTGTGTGTGTATACATATATAAGATGGCGGTACATTTTACTAACTTCTTTAACCTTATATTGCTGATGAAGTTTGGTTTTAAAGCCTATCAAAACGTCGTATCACCAGCAAAGAAGTCAGGTCCGTAAAAAATTAAATTGCAAGTAACATGTATCTATAACATAATATTCGTTTCGACATCCTGTTTGTTGATCATGTGCTACACATTGAACTAATTATTTTGTAAAATTATATAACATATCTTTATCATCAGTAAAAAAAACTTGCCCTGAGCAAAACAAACGTTTGAACCAAACTTCTCCGTAAAAAAAAAAAATAATGAGGAAACATTCCACATCTGGTTTTATAAGCCGTCTTCCTACAAGACCAGTTTGTGTTCGGGTGAATTTGCGAAAGATTGAACACACAGATAAATCATGTAATAAAACACGTCCTTGGCGACCCGCATGGGGAGATCGACGGATCATAAATATTGATAATGATGGGTGATCTCACGCACTAGAGTAATTTCCCAGATTACCAGGAAGATAGCTGGACACATTAACAAGTGAACTTGGGACAAGAGCTGACTGCTAGTTGTTTTCATTAGACCGGTTAACGTCTTATAATTTGCACGTAGGTAGGAAATTGTGTGGTGCTACCGGATGAAATCGGCTGCTGTCTACGTAGAGAGGTGTTTTTAAGTAGGCAGATGAAAGCAGTAATTATACGCTATACGATTCAATTTAGTTCAAAATTCCAATGCAGAGATCAGGAAGAGTTAGAAAGATGAGGGACATAATCTGATTTGGCAAGTGACTCCAAAATTACTTCAGCGCATATATATATATGTATTTATATACATATACATATATATATGTGTGTATATATATACATATACATGTATATATATATATATATGTGTGTGTGTGTGTGTGTGAAAATGGTTGCGCAGTATTTGTGCCATGTCCACTGTGCAAAACTGGTTTCCATTCCCTTATATACATGTCTACTTGAGCCGTTCAAAATAGAGGTTTTCATGACTCCAAACACTTCCGATACATCGAATATATATTTTCTTTGCAGTGAGGGGTACATTTCATCATTTTTAATTCTGGAAATTCCTTTTTTTTTTAAATTACCTTTTACATAATTNTCTGATTTGGCAAGTGACTCCAAAATTACTTCAGCGCATATATATATATGTATTTATATACATATACATATATATGTGTGTATATATATACATATACATGTATATATATATATGTGTGTGTGTGTGTGTGTGTGTGTGAAAATGGTTGCGCAGTATTTGTGCCATGTCCACTGTGCAAAACTGGTTTCCATTCCCTTATATACATGTCTACTTGAGCCGTTCAAAATAGAGGTTTTCATGACTCCAAACACTTCCGATACATCGAATATATATTTTATTTGCAGTGAGGGGTACATTTCATCATTTTTAATTCTGGAAATTCCTTTTTTTTTTAAATTACCTTTTACATAATTNTTTGCAGTGAGGGGTACATTTCATCATTTTTAATTCTGGAAATTCCTTTTTTTTTTAAATTACCTTTTACATAATTTTTGACATTATCTCCCCCACCCCCTTCCCAAAAAAATTGAACTTTAAGAGTGTGGTGGTGGAAAAATGAGAAGCAGTATATGAAGAAAAATTTCACTAACCTCTTAGGTAATCCAAAAAGTATTATGAAAAAAAAATTCTAATAATAATATTAGTGCAGTTATTTCTTAAGATGTATATCGTAGTAACAGAACTGTTTCTTATAAAACTAATAAACTGTTTTTATTAATTAAATCAAAAACCTATTTTTCCAGTAAATGAAAAAAGTATTTTGTGTTTAGAGTAAATTAATTCGTTTACCACCAGGAAACACCAAGTGACGTCAGATAAAAAAAAGTATTTTCTCATCAGTGCAAACAAAAAAAAATGCGTGGTGTTCAAATTGTAGTTTCTCTTTGCAGCAGTCGGGAATGTATGGCTAATGACATTTTAATACTTCATTAAAAACTTATTAACTCAACAAATTTAAAAGTTACTCGCACATTTCGAGAAGAACAAGGCTTAAGTTTCACTGACAGTAATGACAAATTGAATAGCTGTAATTTATCTTAGCTATGTAAAGAGCCATTCATGTCGTTATACTCATTGGTTTCTTTTGATAAGTTCTTTGAACAATACAGATCCAGACGTTTTTTAGTAAAACGTTCAACATTACACATGCAAACAATGCCAATAGGGGCTAGTACTACGTAAAGCTGGGTCACTATAGTCTGTTCGTGGTTTCTTCACACTTTTTGAATCAAACCTTTGAAAAAAAAACACCCCATACATTACGTGCTTGGTTGTTTCCTAAATATGCCGTGTAACAATTTGGCGCTTTTTACTTGCGTAAACATAAAAGCGCCAAATTGCTGGATGAATTGGAATTTTACCTCAATTTTATCTATAAATTATAATATTTAATTTGAAATAAATATGAATAAAACAGGGAGCAAATAGGTGTGTTGGTAATGGCTAATGAGAAACAGTTCTTATGTAAAACATTATTACACTGAGTGCGCACGAATGCGGCGCGTTGTCCGTTTGGTGTAATTGCATGCGGCGGATGAATATCCTGTAAGTAGAACTTTCTAGCAGGACTTCAGGAAAGTTTGAAGTAAACGTGAATGGACTGTATGTAGTTAAGATAAGTCTATAATATGGAATGAGAAGAAATATTTATTTATAACAATATCAGTAGATGTATTCATATAGTAGGCCTCTATCTGTCAGATTA
Source organism: Clitarchus hookeri (assembly GCA_002778355.1). Classification (NCBI taxonomy): domain Eukaryota; kingdom Metazoa; phylum Arthropoda; class Insecta; order Phasmatodea; family Phasmatidae; genus Clitarchus; species Clitarchus hookeri. The sequence continues at coordinate 19,388 of NQII01001639.1, forward strand.
CTTTCTTACAGATAACTGTCAAAACTTCGTTTTATATTAGTCTGTAGTGTGATTATTTGACGTTATCTAGTTAACTGCCAAATAATTGTTTAATGGTTTTATCACTGTGGTGGTATGCATCCAACTTCCACCAGAAATCATTGAAGGAAGTGAGCGCGCAAAAATTCCCGTATCAGGAAGCCTTGAACGGTTAGAGTGTTTTTCTCGCCAGAAGCGCGGGGTGCCGCAACACCACGGTGACGAAGCGGCTATAAACGTGATCGGAACCCAAATGGGTATCAGTGATATCAGTCGCTTAGCTGGAGCAGCACGTCTCGATGAAGCACCAAGAACTGGCTGCGGCGCGGGATCACGCGAGGCCTGCAGCGGTTCATCAGGCCAGGTCGCGTCTCAGCCCACTTGAGNAGAACTGGCTGCGGCGCGGGATCACGCGAGGCCTGCAGCGGTTCATCAGGCCAGGTCGCGTCTCAGCCCACTTGAGGTCACTCATGCTCGGGTTAGCAACAAAACGTGTTTTCTTATGGGAGAGTTTGGCATAGGGGAAATTTTCGCCGCTAGGTGCGCAGTGTTCCAAAAAGGTCACTTTTAATTAAAATTTTAATCTACGTTAATTATAAAAGAGAAAGATTTTACTTAGTTACGTAGTTGTTTTATATTTGATTTATGATTATTGCAATTATTTCGTTTTTTTAACGTACAAAATAGAGAAATCCGGTACACATGCGACAATAGCGCTCACCTAGTGGCGAAAAAATTTTGTTGCCAAACTAAAAGCATTGACCTTCCCAACCCGAGTAGAATAAACCTTAACCCACTGACGCCTTCTCCGTGCCTCGTTAAGGCAGCTGTAGGCTATTCACGGCAAAGTGAGCACTTTTTGAAGCCCTCTCATTCGGAATAATAGTCAATAAATATATTTTATTTTAGCCTTAGACGTCAACTTTTGAATCCGGTAAAATACACACACTGTGTTTATTACTTACATGTCAATATTTATTTTTAAAAGGGGTGAAAGGATGAAAAATGGATGATACTTCGAAAAAAAAAATAGGGCACCAAAAGTGCTCACTTGACCGTGAACAGACTATACACAATTGAAAACGTAAGTATTTACAGCTGCTATGTACGTGAAAATGTTTTGCGTGTTCAAGGGCCAGAAGCGAGGGGGCGATACGAGCGACACTAAATATGGGTTTACAAGAAAACAAATGATGTTTTAAGAATTACAGTAATCGCGGTTCTCGCACACGTAACCACGCCTTCTGGATTTACGATTCACAATTCACATGATAATATTATAATTCCAGCGAATGAAAACTTGCGATAGTTCTGTCCTGTTTACTTTTGTTCCTAACGTAACCTTGAATTACACAACCATTATATTTAAGTAGATCATACTTCAAAGCCGACAGTTTTTTTTATCAGAGAAGCTTATTTTTGTGAACAAATATAATCGTAAACATGTGCACAGACACGCCATTTTAACACTCTCTATACTTACATTATTGTACGAGTAGAAAACAGTTTCCCACCAACAACATCGACTGCTCTGTTCCGATTGGTCGTCGCCTCACAAGTTTCACTTTAGGTATAAAATATAACTATTTCTTTTAACGCTTACGGAAATCTCAACAACGCACACGACCTGCTGAGTACCATTGGAAACCAATACATAAGATAACACACTGTCATTTCTCATACACGCGTTTTAACGCTTAATTTTTCTGCTGTAAACCTAGCTTAACAGGCACGCTTAGGGCCCCTTCGCTCCCACGCGAAATACGCTTAACTGGCTTGCAGCGTTTCCGTCGTTGTGCTGTATTGTGAAATTTAGATCTGCGACAGTGGGACTTCATTACACGCGATGAAAGCCTACAGATTTAACCACAGACGTGTATTTGTACTTTTCTCCTACCTTTGAAGAAAACTGCGCAGGAAGCCTTCTGAAGATGTAACGGAAGAGTTTTTAACCTATAAAAAGTGTAGGAAATTCACTAAACATTAAGATGGAAATATAGGAATGCTTCTATATAAAGCTGGAATTTTCACAACGCATTCGACTCTTTCCTTAACAAATGTGGAAAAGCTACCGTGGGTGTGGAATAAACCGTTACAGGCTCTTTGCTGTTACTTCCAACTTTTCTGAAGCCCTGCTGAAGTTCTACTTCCTGGATATTCCTCCGCCGCATGCAAAGAAAGGTTAACCAACTACAGAAAATTACACCGCAGGGACAACGCACCGGGTTCGTGCGCTCTCGTATGTTATTTTGAATAAGAACTATTTCTTACTAGGCGTTACCAATACAACTTTTTCCCCCCGGTTTTTATTCACATCAATTATAAATTAAATATTATAATTTATAAATAGAATATAAGAAAGAGTTCGATTTAAGTAAAAAAACAAGGTACAGTTTTGTTAACACATGTATAAAATGATAGTAATACGTGACATATTTAGGAAAGAATCGCACACGTCACACATAGGATGATTTTTCAAGGGTTTTATTCAAAAGGAGTGAAGAGACCGCAAATAGACTACACCACTCGTGTTTTCTCAATATGCGTGTAAAATGCCGTGGGAAATTTTCGGTAAATTCCTTAGAGTGTATACCCGACTATAACATAATTATCGCGCACCTATCAAGCCAAGCTTGGTAATTATTATAATTTCACGAGAAAACGCGGCCAAATAAGTTTGCGAATGCTTCCAGAAGCAATAAAAAAAATTGAGAACAATCGTAAGCTGTTGCGCACACTTAACGATCCCATATAAATGTATCACTCAACTTTGTACAACGTAAAAGCTGATAAGATATAGAAGAAATAATCTCGCGAAGTAACAGAACTGCATGAGAGCAGAATGAATTCGTTTACGTAAATTTAAAACCTGATGCAGCGATTTTCACGAATTCATACTTGAGATATAACAGAGTTTCTCCATTTAAGGTGGCGATTACAGGGTTTCAACGCTTACTTATTTCGAACTTCTGCCTCACTTAACCCGACTACACCCCGCACGTTACTTGCGAAGTCTGTACGCTACATTACGTTCTGGATTTATCTCTGTGGAGATTTGGCGAAACCGAGCGTAAAGGGGAATAGACGGGGAGAGGAGAGGACAAAGGAGAGATACGAGGGCGAATAAGCATTTAATAGACGAAGGGGGGATCAGTTTAATAACACAGTATACTGCAAACGAGATTTACGTTTATCACCGCAAGCTATTGTGTCGCAGGCATAGAGTGAGGACTTAATCATGGTTGACGGGGTATGAATTCCATTTTAAGGAACAGTTTCCTGAAACACCTATTAAAACTACCTCGCTGTCATAAAATTTCCAGATATGAATCTGGGAGCCAAATGAAAATTTCCATTGAAATTTAAATACACGTTAATGGACAATAACGTTTCAAAGTGCTTTGTTCGCTGAATTTTACGAGAGCCAGCACTGTTAAGAATTTCCGTGCATTGACGGAACTTTTTATGGAGACATACAGACAATATAGGGAAACGCACTCGGTGACGTCATAAAAGAGAAGTGAACAACGTAAATACAAAATACGGAACCTCTCCGTATTTCAAACAGCTTCGGGTTTCCAGAAAGAATATTGCAGAGGCTATATGATGCGTTCTTCGCCTCTGCAAACAAACTTAACGTTCCTGCGGCAGTAAGGTTATCCACTCCATTGAAATATATTCCTTAAAATATCAAAAAGTAGCACGGGCCACCTGCAAAAGTTAGCAGCACTACAAACACTCCAACACTAAACAACAAAATGAAAAAGTTCCATACTCGGGGGCCGCGGTGATGCAGTGGTTAGACTACTCGTCTCCCACCCAGGCGAACCAGATTCGATTCCCGGCGGGGTCGTTTCCAGATTTTTGCATGTGGGAATCGTGCCATACGATGCCACTGGTCAGCGGGTTTTCTCAGGGATCCCCAGTTTCCGACCCTTGCATTCCGGCGCTGATCCGTCCTTACCTCACTTCACCCTCATCGGCTCTCAAGACCTCGATGTTAATAGCCGCCCAAATGTCTCCCCTCCACTACAAACTGGGACATACGGTGGCATAACTATCGCAATGTGAAGAGCACATGGTGCGTAGACGCCACTTCAGAACGGAAAATGCGTCGCGCTGGTTTGAAGAATTTCACGCCGGTGATCAGAGCCACCGTTGCTTAATTGTTGAGGAACGTAGAAGACACAAGTCAAGGGTGTTTTAAGTACACTATTCACTATGTCATGTGTCGAGACAAATCCAAACACCAGTGCCAGGATACTTGCTTCCATTTCAACCATTTCCGACCAGCTACGGCCAACAGAGGAAAGTGAAAAACAAGTGGACAAATGAGGGCACCGCATGAATTGACGAGAGCAGCTGGTGGACATATGAAATAACCTGTTGGTTCGTCACCTCAATGAGCCCCGAATTGATCGTACGTGATGCGTGATAAAAGCTGGATCTTGTAAAACAATCACAAGCGAAGTGATCAATGGCCAGACGTTGGCGGAACTCTCAAAAACTTTCGGAAACCCGAATTTGACACCACTCAGTATTTTGCTGTTAGTGTGACGGGACAGCTGGGTGTTATCCATTAAGTTCTTTTCCCATGGTGAAACCATTACTACTGTTTCGTACTGTGCAAAAACTGACGGGATTCGCTGGCAGTTGTGTAAAAGGAAACTACAGTAGTCAGTAGGAAGGGTACTATGCTCTTGGCAGACTACGCCAACCCCGCATGGCAAAAACCATGAAACAGAAGCCAAGATATCCGAGGTATGAAGTATAGCCTACTCGCGGTTTCTCCGCCTTTCAAAAAACATCCTATGTAAGACGCCTGTTTGGTTGTTTCCTAAATATGTTATATGTCAAAAGCGTTTTATACTTTTGTTAACCTAAACGTACCTTATTTTTGGTTCAATTTAATTTTTACTTATATTTTATCTATAAGTTGTAATATTTTATTTATAACTAATATCAATAAATGCAGAGAGAAAATGGGTGTGTTGGTAATGCCCAGCAAGAAATAGTTCTCGTGCGCACGAATGCAGTGTGTTGACACTCTTGGTTTAATGTTCTAAGCTTCGTTATCTTGTGGCGGAGGAATATCCTGGAGGCAGATTTGTAGCAGGTCTTCAAAAAAGTTGGAAGTAATCGTGAATGGAGTGTAATACCGCATACTACTTATTACCCGGGCCTGGCAGCACCATCAGAGAGACGATTCCTGAAAGTTAGGGAGTTAAAAAATAGGAAGCATACAGCTGTGCATTGGAGTTTACGTAATTTACTCGGTTTACTTAAAAAAAAAATTCTAAGTGTACTACTTTCTTGTGATTTCTGGTGTGTTCAGCAATATTTCTTAAATTATTTATGCAGACAAGAAACAAATTTCCTACCTCATTTCAGGACACAAATACAGCACAAAGACTGCACAAACATGTGAAACCGACATGTATCACATTAACTTACCGATAATGTAAGGGAACACTTGCCAACGAAAATNACTGCACAAACATGTGAAACCGACATGTATCACATTAACTTACCGATAATGTAAGGGAACACTTGCCAACGAAAATAGAAGCAGATTAAAATGGCCGAGGAGATATGTTGATGTTCTGCCGTTACGGATTCATAAGTGAAAGCCGATCCCACTCGGATTATGAAGAGGTACATTTAGCTTAAAATCTTCTGCAATTCGTTACCTACGCCAGTAAAACGGTATTCCTACGTCGGTACAACGGTAATTGTTTCCACCCGTAACGAACAACGCATAAACTGACTACTCTCCGTCTTCCACAGTAAATCCATCAATCAGTTATCTGGTAGAAGCCATCAACCTCGGTGATATTTTAACAATTATAGCTTCCTTCGAAGTTTTTCTTTTTAACTTCAACGAAAAAAAGAACGTGCTAATAATTAACGTGCTAATGATCGCGCTTACATAACGGAGGTAGACGATAGCGGTAGGGNCATTTTTTAACAGTTAAAAAGTTTATTCTGTGTTGGTGACTAGGGGGTGGAGAAGGGGGTTCGACAAACTCGTTCCAAGTGCCCCTAGCAGATCGATAGGTTGTTATTAATTCCTCCAAACTTTCCGGTCGACCCCCTCCCTCCCGTTTTCCTGATATGCCAACCTACGCAGGCTCGTTAGCACTCCCGAAGATATTTGCTCCTCGAGTTCAGTGTTAAAAGAGCACCATCAGGAAGCAGCCTTATTTTGCGTGTCCGAGGCCTAGGAAACCCAGGCGCACTCTACACATGTCTCACCACAACTAACACGCTCAAAGGATTTTTAATGACGTGCAGTCTTTCCGCCGGAAGCTCGCTTATTTGTGAAACTTCCAGCGTCGAAACAGTCGATTCACGACGTATTTTAAGCATGAAGTTGTGCTGGACGTCTTTCCGATACTTTTAACGTCGTGTACCGGGGTTTTCTCACCCTAAAATGACAGTGAAAACATACATTTAAGGTATTTTCAATTTAAAAAAAAAATGCGCATTTCATTCTTATGCAGGCATTGATAAAAAATATAACAAGGTTTGGATTTTTTTAAATCAGGAACTCTCCACACCGGTTGACGGTCTATAGGCGATAATCCTTAAGAAATATCAGTCAGTGTCCAACAACTTGGATGTATGGAACTTTCATCACAACTGGCATGACAGATTTTGTATTGATATTACATAGGGCATTACTCTGTACATTTTACAAAGTCGATACAGCTTGACTACTGTTTCTATAGTCCATTCACGGTTACTTCCAACTTGAAGCGCTGCTAAGTTCTACTTCCAGTATAGTCCTCCATCTCATGCAAACGAAGAGACAGCGGGTCGCATTCGTGAGCACTCACTTTAATAAAATTTTACATAAGAACTATTTCTTACTAGGCATTACCAACACACCTATCTTCTCCCTGTTTTTATTCATGTGAAGTATAAATGATATATTATCATTTATAGATCAACTATAAGTAAAAGTTCAATGTAATAAAAAGTAAGTAATTTTTATGTTAACGCAAGTATAAAACGTCTGTGATACGACATATTTAGAAAACAAGCAAACACGTCATTCATGGGGTGATTTTTCAAAGGTACGATTTTAAAAAAAATGTGAAGAAACTGCGAATAGACCGTAGTATCATTCATGTAATCGCCCGCAAGAAGAAGTCATTTATTCCCGGAAGTTACAGTAAAAATGAGCCAAAACAGCGAAGTTGTAACAATAATGCTGAAGCCCGTGTCGCAAGAACAATTTCGATAAACCGTTCCGAAATGGAATTTGTGGCGAAAAATGGATAAATCCGAAATGGCGGGACTGATCATCCTTTAATATCCCGCTCGCTACCACCAAAATCCTCCCCTCCACTTAAAAAGTCTTGCGATCCCCCTTTCCCCTCCCGCGGCACCAGACTAGCGTGAGCGCGGAAGGATTCTCGATTCACGGTCGAGGAACCTTATCATTTAATGAAGTAATTTGATTGGCTTCCCCCGCTCTGGGACGGACTGCTCTTCAGGACGAAGAGAAGTTGTGGTGGGAGATTGGAGTCGTAAGNACGAGTAATACGCTGCCTCGGAGGAGAGCGCGGGCATGATTAGCAGAAGACGCGGATTCTCGCGGACGAGAAAACGAGAAGTTATTTAGAAAGTAAGGAAAGTAAAAGAAGAAGAAATTCATACCGGTCGCCCATTCACTCCGCTGCCAGGACTTCGCCACAGGAAACCTAGAAATATAGAAGCTGACTGAGGAATTTGCAGGGAGTTTATCGACGAAGTCTTTAAATTAGGAAGAGAGAGACATTCCAATGAAGGACTGCACCCGCCTGGACAATATGCAGAACTCATTAAAAAAATAGTACACTAGCATAGTCTATTCGCTGTTTCTTCTTACTTTTTGAATAAAAACTTTGAAAAATCACCCCATCTATGACGCGTTAGCTTGTTTCCTAAATACACTATGTATCACAATTGTTTTAAACCTGCGTTAACATAAAAAAAAATTATTTTCTGTTAAACTGAACTTTTACTTAAATTTGATATATAAATATTACAATATTCCATTTATAATTAATATGAATAAAACAGGGCGAAAAAAGGTGTGTCGGTAATGCCTAATATAAAAATTGTTCTCATGCAAAATATTATNGGTAATGCCTAATATAAAAATTGTTCTCATGCAAAATATTATGAAAATAAGTGCGCACGAATGCGGTATGATTTTGGTATAATTTTCTAGGGTCGGTTAAGCTTTGTGTTTGGAGGGGAGGGGTAGGAATATCCTGAAAGTATAACTTTAGCACGGCTTCAGAAAAGTTGGAAGTAGCCGTGAATGGATTAAACACACAATAGCCAAATTGTCAGATGAGTATGATTTATGTTGCGTATGAAAGAAAACTGCATATACTTTTAAATAGTGTAAAAAAATTTAATTTAATTTATTTATTAAAATTTTTGAAAAATCAATTAATANTGAAAATAAGTGCGCACGAATGCGGTATGATTTTGGTATAATTTTCTAGGGTCGGTTAAGCTTTGTGTTTGGAGGTGAGGGGTAGGAATATCCTGAAAGTATAACTTTAGCACGGCTTCAGAAAAGTTGGAAGTAGCCGTGAATGGATTAAACACACAATAGCCAAATTGTCAGATGAGTATGATTTATGTTGCGTATGAAAGAAGACTGCATATACTTTTAAATAGTGTAAAAAAATTTAATTTAATTTATTTATTAAAATTTTTGAAAAATCAATTAATANACTGCATATACTTTTAAATAGTGTAAAAAAATTTAATTTAATTTATTTATTAAAATTTTTGAAAAATCAATTAATAAGAATTTATTTTTAATTAAAATTTAAGTGAATTTACGTTTTGGATAGTTCAAAAGGCCTACCGGATGTCCCAAATTATTTTTAACTCTTTGAACGTTGATAACAGAGAAACTATTCAGAACAATCTAATTTGACTGCGTGTATTTTACACTATAAGGGCGACCTTGGGTGAGTGCGTGCATGTGTAGCCATTCTGCTTTCGTCAGTTCAGTTTGCATCTAAGGGCGACAGCACTACAATTGTAGAGGAAATGGCGGAGCGGACAAGGTTTTATTTCAAATAACGTAAGTGGATTTCAAATGAAACGATTGCGTGACAAGTTTGATAGGGACAGAACTGTGTGTGATGTGAAGTAAGGACTGTGCGGCAGGAAGAGAACGACAACGGACGAAGGGAGTGTAGAGGCTGTGTTGCACACATTCACACGTTCCCCTGGGAAGTCGAAGTCCGCGCGGCAAGCTGCGCGTGAGTCAGGTGTCAGTACATCAAGTATTCATCGCATTTTAAAGCAAGTAAAGTGGAGGCCCTTCATTCTCCCGTTAATTCACGCTACGAACGAAGACGACCCAGATAGGCGTGTATAATTCTGTGAGTGGGCTGTGAACATGTGCAACGACAACGACCATTTCACTGACGTGATTGTTTGCTCCGACGAGGCAACCTTTAAATTGAATGGAACTGTCAACCGCCACAAATGTGTGTACTGGGCTGATGAAAATTCCCACATTGTGGTGGAGAAAGTAGTTGATCTTCTTCGGTTAATAGTGTGGTGCGGCATGTCTGCCAGGGGACTTGTGGAGCCATTCTTCTTCGACGGAATGGTGACAGGTGAAAGTTACATTGCCATGTTGCAGAACAACATTATAATATAATATTTATACATATCAATGGACTCGCATTCGGGAGGACCCGGGTTCGATTCCCGGTCCGGCCATCCTGGATTCGCCTTTCCATGGTTTCCCAAAGTCACTCCAGGCGAATGCTGGGGTGGATCTTTAACAAAAGGCCGTGGCCGATTTCTTCCCAATCCTTACCCAATCCCTCTTCCTTGAATAAGTTTATACGTCTCTAATGACCTCACTGTCGAAGAGACGTTAAGCACAACCACCCACGTACAATACTTCAGCATGGCCCGCCGAGACCTCGTCCAGAGACAGGTGTTGCATAAATATTGCAGTGTCTATTTATTTGGGGTTTAGCGCTGTCCCGCCAAACACGGCTTATATGGGTTTTCACATGTGAACTTGCGCAATTATGGTGACTGACACTGTTTAACGTGCGACCCCCATTCATGAGGCGCTTCTTAGCTCACAGCCGCTGTTGCTACATTCAGTTTAGGCCTATATCTAATGCAGTTGTGTTTATTCTTTCCTCTTTTCTCATGTTTCCGGTCAGCGGCCTATTTATGAATATAATATAAGCATATAAATATAATATAAAATATGAACGATTGCTTTTTCCAGCAGGGCGGTGCACCACCACGTCACCATCGAGACGAATAGTCGCTCCTGGGTAAACAATTTGTTGGGAGGTGGCTAGGCCGAAGAGGAAGTGTTGAGTATCGATCGATCCAGTCCCCACATTTAAAGCAGTTCGATGTTTATCTGTGAGGAACTCTGAGGAACACTGCACGCCACAAAGCCGCGGACACTGGATGTCACGAGAGACGGGATTGTGACCTCCTGTGAATCCACTCCCTTGGAAACTGTAGCTGCTGTTTGTCGTTGTGTTCTACAGCGTCGCAGGCGATGTTACCGTTGATGGCGAACATTTTGAACATTTGCATCTGTTATTAACATTCGCACACAACCGACGTTGTCATAGCACAAAATACAAGCAATCCCTTTAGTGTACCTTTAATAGGTTCTCTGTTATTCACGTTTAAAGGGTGTAAATATTAATTTGAGACACCCGTATTTTGGGAGGAAATATGCCACGTATTACAAACGTTTTACACCTGCGTGAACATAAAAATATAAAAATACCTTATTTTGGGTTACTCTGAAATTTACTTAAATTTTATCTCTAAATCAAAATAATTCATTATGATTAATAAAAAATAAAACAGAACGTTTGCATAGAAGTAAGGTGAAGGCGGCATCTTCGTTAGTATCTCCTGTCTGTGACGAGAATGTTGTATTCCCGACATCATAATGTTGGAAAAAGCCTTGCATTAATAGGAACGTGTAAACAATAGCAAGCTGACTTTCNTTGTATTCCCGACATCATAATGTTGGAAAAAGCCTTGCATTAATAGGAACGTGTAAACAATAGCAAGCTGACTTTGCATTACAGTATTCCGTTCATTCGTACTGTTGTAGCCGCATACAAGTATATATGAAAATACTTAAACTATAAGTTTTATTTTACCTTAACGTTTTACTTTTTTCCGCGGCAAAAAAAACTGGAACTCCAGTTTTACAAGTTTACACATGGAACTGCGCCATGGCCGTTTCCACCGAAATTCTTGCNCGGCAAAAAAAACTGGAACTCCAGTTTTACAAGTTTACACATGGAACTGCGCCATGGCCGTTTCCACCGAAATTCTTGCCGTGCGCCAATGAAAGACTCTGAATTTGAGTGCAATTGAGACGCGAATACCCTGACATTTTACTGATTGAAAGACTACTGCACGTTTCACTGCAGTCATCCATCGTACCTTCACCCGGATAATACCATCCTGGAAGAACTGTTTTAAGTAAGGAGGCCTGCAAAATAAGAGTTTCTTGTATGAGTGAGAGCTTTAAAGTTCCATGCGTCTAATAATCTGGAGCCTGTGTTTTTCTTTCGCAAATAAAAAAGAAAGAAAAGAAAAACAAGAATACACTATATGGAATTTTTTGCACATTTACATGAGTGTAGGTACACGTACTGGAAAAACACTAATGGTAATTTTTTTTTCCCCGTACATCCATGGTAGCTTTTATACATTTGTTCAGGATTGAGTTAAATGCATAATAAAGTTTCCAACTGTACATAACAGCATTTGTATATTTGGAGCCTGAATAATGGTAACACTCCATACTATGTGTAACCAAGTTTACTAGGGGGAAAAAAAAACCGGTGTTTTGTGAGTGTGTTCAGCATTATAACTTTATACACGACCGCTTTAATTTTGCAACTGTACATACAATTTACAAAATGCATTTAATTTGAATACAACTTCGGTAAGTACAATAACGTTATTGCTCCATGAAATCAAGCTGTTTACTTTACATAAAATCAAGCTGTGTTTACTTTCAGCTAGTTATATTTTATCGCTAATTTTTCAATAAGATCCTCGTAACAAAGAAACGTTACTTTTCCAGAGATTTCATTGAAACTTATTTTAACAGCATGGTTTTGCTGTTGACAATTTGCGTTCCGAGACCTTACCTTACTGCCGGAGTTACTAAGCACAGCCCGCACTTGGGNTGGTTTTGCTGTTGACAATTTGCGTTCCGAGACCTTACCTTACTGCCGGAGTTACTAAGCACAGCCCGCACTTGGGACAGCGCAAACATCAACGCAGCTCGTTCGATCTCGAGTTCTTACCTGCGAACAAAGAACAAANGATCTCGAGTTCTTACCTGCGAACAAAGAACAAAACAGACGCCCTGTCAGCTCTCAGCTGGCCACCAACAATCCACACTTACACCACAGAATAATCAAGTAAACATAAACCCAGGTGGTATGTGCGTTTCCGTGTCGTGAGTTCCTGTGACCGCACGCCTTTACAACATGGCGCTTGATCACCCGCCAGTCAGCGTTAAGGAGAATTCCTAGTAGACAAATTTGAAACTGTTCGAGGTGACATCCAGCCACAGGAATGCATTGCGACAGCGATGGAAAATAGCATAAACAAGCTTCGCGTGCGCGCTTATACGAAAGGCACACAAACACGTATTGTGACTTCTGCATACTTATTTATTTTGTGGCTAAAATAGCAATAGATTAAACACACTTCACGTTTCAGTTTAATGAAGCACCTTAACACACGGGCGTTTACGAAAAAAAAAAACCTGGTAGAGTTATCCGGGTTAACCCGATCACTGTTGATTTACCACGCAATTTAAGAATGTTTCCGAGGTACAGTATATGACAGGAGGATTACTAGTTGATGTTCATCCTGGATTACGATGATGAATAGATATTAACGAAGGCTGAATAGCGATATAACTGCACTACAATCCTTTATTTGCAACTACTATAACAGCTTTAAAGCCAACATAACAACTTGAAACACCTCCTGCCTTCTCATTCACAAATGACAGGTCTTATTTCTCTTAACACATGCACTCAAGAGTTTATCGAGTAAAGGATCGAACTATACCGAAAGCGTTTCCGAAAGAGGGTAAACTCCACGTCATCAAGTTTCCAAATGGGTTCAGTATTTTTTTTTTTTAACTCGGCCGAATTAACCAGGTTAAGTTTTCGTAAGCGGTTTGCAACCAGCCTGTTAAATAGAATGGATGACTTACATAGCAGGGAAAGGTTATAAATGTCGCAATCGAGCCAATTTGAAAGATATTGGTTGCTATGGCGACAATTTTATGCACACACTTCGTGTGGAAAACGACTTGAAAAAAAAAATATATCAACTTCTCACAGCTTAACATCTTGACTGCTCTATATATGTTGCAGTATAAGTATTTGGACGAGTCAGCATAAATATGTTGTCATAAGAAATATTTTAAAAAAAATTTTAACTNATGTTGCAGTATAAGTATTTGGACGAGTCAGCATAAATATGTTGTCATAAGAAATATTTTAAAAAAAATTTTAACTTTTGAGAAAAAGATAGTAGCAGATCTGTGCTCGCGAAGAGTCTCAAGTATGTCTCTTTTCGTTTCGAGAAGGTCAATACGATACAGTTAGGCGCCAAGTGTTTTGTCTGGGTGATCTGGGGGACGAAGACCCGAGTATACAATACCGAGTGTCGTTAGGAATCGATTATCGTTTATTTTAGAGCTGTTTACATTCCTACTAACCTAACAAAGTTGAAACCAGAAAATCCCAAGCAAAAAGACCAACGTTGCGCGCGATGTAAAATATAGCCCGGTTTAGTGGCAAGGAGCCGTGGGAAAGAGCGCGGAAAAAATAAAACTCTGCCAGCAGAGGTTGAAGGTTAGCTCGGCGCTATGAACCCCGTCTTCCATCGTGGCGACCGCACAAACTGCACGAGCTCAATTACATCCTGTTGGCTGAAGACGAATTGGAACGCTTTAATTACACTGCTATTATCCCGGAGGGTGAGACAGTTCAGAACTTTCCTAGCGACAGTTCGAAATAACCCGGTAAAGGCACGACAAATGTACAAATAACCACTAACGGGAGAGTTGGCCGGACGGTTTCCTTGCGAATTCGCACGGCTGTGAGTGGATTTCAGACGCGATGTAGAGTTCACGCCGACTTACAGTGCGAGGATTCCAGGGCGCGAGTCCTGTGTAAGTCATTGCTGCACGTGCTGTCATACGGAATAAGTTAAGCCGATCCCAGTTTAGCAAAAATCTATAAATAAAAAAAAAGGGGGGGGGCATTATAAAGGTAAAACATTTTCAACTTTAAAATTTACNAAAAATCTATAAATAAAAAAAAAGGGGGGGGGGCATTATAAAGGTAAAACATTTTCAACTTTAAAATTTACATTTTTTTTTTTTCTGTTGTTAATTTGGCATCTCTCGTCAATTCTAGGTGGATGGGTAGTAAACTTGTTAACCTCCCGCCGCTAAACCCGATACTTCTTTTCAGATGGCAGAACGTCTAGTGCTATTTACAAGTAAAGACAACTTAAAAAAAACGTTGCCAACAAAGAGATGTCTACAATCTCTACGGTATGTAACGAAACTTCAGAACTGTTTATCGCCCTGTTTTAAGTCGTGCTAATTTAAAAATTAAAATAATTCAATGCACAAAGAAAACTGAATTGTAGTTTAAAAACCAAAAATTTACCAGGCTCCACATTTAGTAGAGACCCAAGGAAACAAATACACCTCACCTGCAATAACAATCTGCAAAAATTATGCTATAAATTGGAAGAAGCACTTGTGTGTTTATACTGCATTTGCCCTTCGACCAAAGTTTCATTTGACAAACGTTCAAGATTCTAAAATTATTTCTCAGATTTCTAGCATATTATTAATTTTTGCTGTAATATTAAATAACCACGCCTTCTTAAGGCGAATTTTGTAGGTCCCTACTCGCTGTCAACCGTCAGAGAGCTAGGGAGATCTTATGTAGAGCAGTGATACTCAAGACTTTCCTTCCTCGTGGACCACTCGTGGACTGTCAAATTGACACGGACCACTTTGTCGACGCCTCTTCCATTTAAATAGCAAAACATAGGAATAATGGTTTTACTACTTATTAAAAAAAAATACCGCCACAAATAATTTGACACTGTCATAATAAAGAAAATTAATATCATCATGAGAGAACATTTATTTTTCATTTAATTTTATTTATTTTTATCTAATTGACCGTATATACAATGTATAGGGCACGTAAAATAAAATTTGCTTCAAATTTAATAGAATTGTTAACAGTCAAAACAAAATGGGACACAAATGCGTGATTTAAAATACACAGTGAAAATACAATGTGTTTATAGTCACAAGAGAGCAGTTCAATGTAATACTTGAACAAATTTAATAATGTATACGACATGTACACTGCCGGGCAATAAAAAGGATTCATCAAATCGTAATACAATTTTATAGGCAGTGATACAGATTATTAATACATAGCAGCTAAGGATCTGTGGTACGCCGTCCGGTTATCTACAATGGTATGTTGCACCATCTCGCACTGCGATACACGCCGCAACATGGTCTAGCATGGAGTCCAGCAGACGCCGGATATCCTGAGGCAGGCGGACCCACAATTGTTGGACGGTGTGTTCCAAATCCCGGATACCGTGGCACGACGACAGCTGGCGTTTCAAATGATCCCACACGTGCTTGATTGAGTACATGCCAGGGGAACGGCCAGGCCATGGTAATGTATGGACATGACGTAGGCAGTCCTGGGCGACCAGCGACGTGTGCGGTCGGGCGTTATCCTGCTGGAATATCGCACCTGGGATCCCGGCCAGAAATGGGAGCAGATGGAGGCGTAGGATCTCATCCACGTACCGCTGGACCGACGATGTTCTACGTAGCACGACGAGAACGGATAGGCTATCATTACCGTAGGCTATGGCTCCTCAGACCATAATGCAGCCGCGGGGGAAATGTGCCGCTCGATAGTAAGATAGGGATTGTGGCGTTCAACAGGGTTCCTCCACACCCGGGCGCGATGATCATCAGTCGCCATAACGAAGCGGCACTCGTCACTAAACACCACACATCGCCAGTCTGCGGAGCTTCTACATTGCTCTGGCCTGACACCACTGCAAACGGAGCCGCCGATATTGCAGAGTTAATGGCAGCACACGTAATGGGCGCTAGGATCGCAGATTCCCCTTCACAAGCCGTCGGGAAATGATTCGTGTGCGCACAGGAACCCGAGCACTGGCCAGTGTCGCGGACCGGGTCGCCATGGGATCCCTCCGCGCCTGGCGCACGATCAGTCGATTCTCTCGTCTGGTAGTCGACCCCTCGTCCGTCCTGAGCTGGTCCTCCGTGTGTGGATGCCTTCGTGTATTCAATGCTCTCAACAACATCGGACATTATGGTCCGAACGATCCACTTTATGGGCTATGTGGTGATACGGGCACCCTGCGGTTTTCAGCCCGATTACCAACTCTCTCTCTCGAAGTACGTCAGTTTCGTTAAGCGAAGTCTTTGGCGTCTTCCCGGCATTATGCTTCACGCCGTACGCTTGCTTGGTATCGTCTGGTGTTTCTCGCGTTAATGTGGCTTCGACTACACGCCTATGTCCACAACCGCTGGCCGGAGCTTGCAACGCCACTGCCCGATCTGCTGTCAAATGCAAACGCACCACCGTGGATCATGTGCATACCGGCACGTACTCTCGCTGTTTGCATAGTTTCGTGGTGCGCTATTTTCTTTGTCCGGTAGCGTATTTCACCATTAATTAGAGGAACTAATGTACAGTAGGTTGAAATTACCTGAGAATAACCACCAAAATCAATGACAAACTTGTACTGTAAGCTTTAAAAGTTCAAAAAAACTTTACAATACACAGCATTTACAAATTCACAAGGAAATATATAATCTGCCGTATACAGAAGAAAATGTGGCAGGTTTCCTTCGCTTGATATTAAAAAATAAAATTGTAAGTCAGGGATTACCAGTGGTCCGCGCACCACGGTTGACAACCACCGCTGAAGGGTAGTTTCTGGGATAGAATATAGCTGGGGGGGGNGGGTGGGGGTGGTTTAAGGACGACCAAGGGAAGAGCTCAGCTGGGAGAGACACGTCCAAACTGCTGCGGCTTCCTGACCACGCGCGCGTGATTGGTCCGCCGGGGCCCCCACCTCCCACCCCTCTGCGGGCCGGGTTACTGCCGTCCCGGTGCCACTTCACGCGACCTAGTTTCCGGCTCCCGGCTTGCACTTCTGCCACCGAGTATCCGACACTCCCCGCACCCCCGGGGGACCAGAGCCCACGTACCCCATAACGAGCTCCGTACAGCCGATGTGTGAAAGNACTATAGTCTATTCGCGGTTTCTTCACACTTTTTGAACCAAACCTTTGCAAAATCACTTCATGTACGACGTATTTGGTTGTTACCTAAATTTGCCATCAATCAGTTATCCAGTTTACGGGTATCACAAGCGTTTTATACTTATGTTACAATAAAAGCACTCATCTTTGGTAAATTGAGATTTTATTTATAGTTTATCTATAAACTATAATATTTCATTTATAATTATTATGAATAAAAACAGTGGAAAAAATTGGTGTGTTGGTAATGCCCAGTAAGAAATAGTTAGTATGCAAAATATTATTACATAGAGTGTGCACGAATGCGGTGCGTTGTCCCTCGGGTGTGATTTTCCAGACTCGGTTAAGCTTTGTTTACATTAGGCGGAGGAATAATCTGGAAGTAGAACTTTAGTAGGACTTCAGAAAAATGCGAAGTTATCCGTGAACGGACTATAGTGGCTTTGTAACGCCGTATAACAAAATAAAAAAAAAATATTTCATACTTTAACCACACTGTTCAACTTGCATATACTGGCGAATAAAAATAGATTCGTTAACGGCAAAAGTTCTTCCAGCAGATGACGTGACGGATATCGATGTTGTCCACGTAAGCTATCAGATGGCTCTGGTGTGATGTGGGTATGACGGAAGAAACACAAATTCCAGTATACTGTTACCTGCTTTAGCTGTTGGTCCAGTCAATGCAAAGCGTAACAAGCGCGATATAAACACGTAGCTTTTATGGCATACGCCGACTTGCTTGCAGGGCAGATCGTTTGACTTGCTGATGTCAAGCTGCAGACTATCTATGTTACGAAATATTCTTTTTGGCCGTTATGACCTGCGGCGGTAACGCGTGGCGTGTTGATAGTGTGGTGGTCTGCGGTAATCTCGTGCAATTTATCGTTATGAGATAAGCTTATGCACGGGGTATCGTTCGTGCGTACCGCGTCCCTCAATATGTATCCGTAAAAAACACACATACAAGACGCTTAGCGCACTTGCACGAAGCCCCCCCCCC
>NQII01001639.1:59277-108797 GCA_002778355.1 Clitarchus hookeri
GGGCGCGCGCCCTTTTGATGTTCTCCGCGCCATTTGTAGCAGTCGCGTGTGAAAGCGGGGGAAGGGAGGGTTGTTAAATGACGTGCTGCCGACACGAAGGGGGTGGCTTTGTCCTGACACTTGGCACCCGGCGATATTGCAGCTACCAGCCCCTCCCCCTCCCACTGCCTGCACGCACCAAACACGCAACCTGGACCCACTGGACGTCAACCCCTGGAAACTGGATTATTTTCTATAAAATGTGACAGATCCATTACAGCAATCGTTTGTAAAGGATTCATACTCGTAATCATTCTCGTAACTAAGTGAAATAACAACAAACATTAGCGGTTATAACACCAAAACACAAGTCCCTGCCGGGGGGAGTAACTGTGTTCTTCCTTTATTTTTCTCTCCGTAAGTTTGGTTTGATAGCTGATTGTGCTTTTGTAAGTATTAAATATTATATTGCAATATTAGATTGTATCGCTACGCGCGCGGACTCCAGCACTGTGCGCGGCCCCGTACTACCTGGTTATGTGCGGACCGGCATTGTAGAGGTGACCCACCTCGCTGCTCCGTCGCCACGTGTCCGGGGTAATGATCGACATCCGACCTGGCTGGCGTCACAGTCCCTCTTCACCCCTGCCGGAGGAGTCGACGACTTGAGAGGATGAGCAAGAATGCTATGGCAATACTGTCCCTTGTCGCAATGCGGCATTTGGGGGAAGTTTCTGGGCTATGGCCCGGCACTATCAGTACCGCCACAGCCGGAGGATCGGGAGTGATTGGGGTAGACATATGTATGGCTGAAGTGTGGTAATTTGGAAAAGTCTGGTGCAGTGAGGGACATCGGCGAAGGACAACAGCGGAGGACACGAGAGACGACGGCAGACGAGGAGTTTGTGTTACGAAGGGACGAGAGGGCGTCATGCCCGACGAATACAGGGCTACTGTGCATAAGGGCGCTCGGAGATCTGTAAAACATTTCGGACTGGTGGAATGTGGACTGAACTAAGCTGGGATTGTGTGGACATGTGATACGGGCTTTATTGTAAATATTGGAACTGTCAAATATGGACATATCATTTATAAAATAATTCAATGGCTTCTTTGGGACTTATTTTAGGTACTTCGTTACATTAATTTTTCAGAGGCGATTGTAAATTGTATTGATTGAATTTATTAATTGTAAATAGCAAATGTTAGTAATTAATTGTGAAATATTGAGTCGAGAGTATTTTCTTTAGTTATTGTAAATAAACAAGGAAACTATAATTAATCATTAAATTTAATTAAGACCTCCATCCCTTAAAGAACCTGGCTTGGCCCACTGACTTTGAGGAATTTTAACAGTAGCTCTAAATCGTTGTAGGTAACCTAATTTGTTCATATGACACGTTCCGGAATGTGTATTGCAATTATTTTGCGTAAAACCCAATTGAAAAACTCACACTCCTCTGAAGGAAACTTACTCCAATTCCAATGGCCTATTTTTATTGGAAAAAATCTTAGTGACGCTCATGCCTGGACATTCTGCACGCAGTGAGAAGTCTACATGGGCGACTAGGCTCGTCTGTGCGTATTCCATCGACGTCGGTGAATGAGGGAGGCCGTGCTAACTGCTATAAAATCTCGAACACATGGTTCTGACTTTTATACCCTCCAGCACTTGACAGCAGCGGCCGTGAAACCATTCGAAACGTCCGGGGTTGTAAAACACATGTATTTCATTTCGCCAGACCAAGACAATATTTTTACTACAAACCTTTCCGGCATGACTGACACCACCATAACATTGCAAACGTGCTATAATATATCAACTTTAAAGCAGCAACATTATATGTGAATATACATCGGGCTGTTTCGAGGTTGCAATGTGGTAGATGTTGTGGATAGTTATCACCTCCCTTAAATATAAATTTTCCTTAAAAAAAAAAATGTTTACCTACTAATTATATATTTACATACATTTTTGGAAAAATTATAATTTATTTGCAATTTAGAACGCTTACAATTTCAGTTAGTAGTTTCTCATGTGTTACTAAATTATACAATTTGTTATACATTCGTACAACCTTTTAAAGTAAATTGTGTGGAAAAAAAGTGTAGCTACATAACAAATGGTAGTCATCCAATCCACCTCTAAGTTCAAGGCACTAAACTGGAAAGCCACAGGTATTGCAAATGAAATAATTTATGATGTACTTCAGCTGCCGGAAACCCTACTTATTTCATCACAGGTGCCGCGGAAACGGGAGATCCCCGAGAAAACCCGGCGACCAACGGCCTCGTCCCGCTCCGCAAGATTCCCTCGAGCGAAAATCCGGACGCGACACCACATGAAATCGAATTTGGCGCGCACCCAGTTTAATAATAGTTGACATGAAAACTATTTCCAACTGGGCAATGCCAACAAACCCTTTTTTGTATGTTTTAATTCGTATTAATTACAAATGACATATTATGATTTGTAGATAAAACATACGTGAACGTTCAATTTAAATAAAAATAAATATGAACATGGAAATATCAAACGTAGCCGAGCCGGTGGGCTTCGAAGACGCGATCACCAAAGCGGAAATCCACACGTACACGGCCTATCTGTCAGGTCCGTACGTACCCTCGTCAGAGATTCGGATCCCGGTACAAAACCAAGATATATACACCGTTCCTTGTAATTCGTATTTCAGGTTCCGCGGAATGCTTACAAAGGCAGGCAATGCCGTATTTGTGACAACGCGAATCATCAGAAACGGAATATTGCATATGATAAGTGGAATCGCGTATGATCTGAATGGATTTGAAGTGGATGCGACGAGAGATGTTGGAATTACAGCCACCATAAAGAATTACCTCTCACTGACACATAACCAACTGGCCGCGGGCTAAAATGGCATGCTGGGGGATCGAAGAGGACTTTAAGGTCCCCGTCTACACCAATGGAGAATTCGAAGTACGTATCCTGCTAGCCATGCTGCTAGGGTTCGCCGAAGACTGCAGGCACGCAATTATTAATTCCAAGCAGGAGCTAGTTATTGTCATGGCCAACGTGTAAGCGAACGCGGTCTTGGATACCGCCGCCGCGCCGGAAGCCATGTCGCTGGCTATACGGTCCATTGAATGGTTGCTCCCGCATGTCCACGTAAAAATGTCAGAGCGAGTGAAGTATTTGAAATATTCAGAGAAAGGCAGGAACATCGATATTGCGTTTCACACATGGAGTTTAGAAACGTGCCCGAGCGCACGGCGCTACGTGAGCGTAAATTGGAATGTCGAAACGAGTTTCACAAGCGAGAAACCCCGTTACAAAATAGTTGCGTTTCAGACGGGCAAACAAAACGTCCTCGGTGCAGACCGTGCGAAATTCGACCATGCGAGTATAAAGAATGTTAAAGTTTTCCTCAACTCTGGGTGTTACCCATATGGAGATTTAAAACATAGATTACGCGAGCGGCGTGTACATGGTATCGTAACAAATGTACACTTACTTTCAGAGATCGTACTATGGGCAAAACACACAATCACCNCCCCCCCCCCTTCTGGTGTTTGACGTTAGCAAACAGGATGATAGAATGAAGTCAGGTGTAGCCGATTGCAGGATTGAAATGACCGCCTCAAAGAATTTCCAGGCCAATACTCAGGCGCACGCCTTAATAATTCATGATAGACTGGTCACGTACAACGTGCGTGATAGAGCAGTTAAAAATACTAACGTAATTGGCACCTATAGTATATTCACCATCCGACCATCACAATGTTTGCGAACATTCAGGGCTGCACGCCACTTAATGATTTTATCATTAAGCGCATTTGCATAGCATATGTAGATTGTAGCTTAGCGACAAGTACATTTCTACCCCCGTTCCCATGGTGGACGCTCGACAGGAAAAGTAAGGTAACAACTATATGGCCGGAGAAACACTATCACGGTCTCAAATGGGATGATGGTGATGTTGAATACGTTAAATTACGTGACGTACTTACCGATATGTTGACAGTGGAGGCAGAAGGTGTGGTCTCATCGTGACCGGCCCGGAGAAGAAGAGATAACTGAGCATTTATTGCGGTGCGAACGTAGCACTATGCGATCTGCAGGCAGAGTATGACTGCCATCATTAAGAGCATTGAAGGCTCGGTACACGAAGACAAAACACGACTGTCACATATGCAGGCTAGGCCGGTCATATCCGTGCCCCGGGATTGTCGAAGCTGATGCGCTTCCATTCCCGTGTCCAACAACGAATGATTCGTGTGTGGTGACTTATTCAATTTATGTGTGTTTTTCTCCAGCAGCACATGCAAGAGCCATTTTAATATTGCCAGGTATGCTGTTGTTGATGATGGATGGTAACATGCTGTAGCCCGTGCGAGTGCTATCCTTAACTTGTCAGGCGTGTTACCGATATGTCGTGATATGTGTACTATTTCACATTCCACAATCACTTATGCACGTACTTGTACACAGGATTTGGCGTCTATGTTGGGTCTCCGACATGGGGTTTATAGTCAAGTCCTGGGAGACTCAACGCCTATCCTAGCGGGGGTTGTGAATGAACTGGTATTCGTATCACATTAGCACTGTAGTAACTAGTGATCGCATCGTACTTGCATCTATTCTTTTTTTACAGCGCTGACTCCCCGCCCCTTTTCTCTTCATCTACCACCACTGTACTTTTACTCTCTTGCTGTCGCCTGTCTGTGCGTTCCTTTGTCCGCTTTAATTTTTTTTTTAGATGGGTCGTTTTTCCCGTTCGCAGTTTCGTAAACCGCCTGTGCACTGTGCTTGCGACGCCACTGGTGATTTTTTTTCTATACGCATACATGTACACGACTTGTTTACGTATAAGGGAAAAATTCCGGTGACGTTTTTGCTGGCGTAGTGTACTGCCCCGGTCCCAAGCCCAGGAGCCATCCANAATGAACTGGTATTCGTATCACATTAGCACTGTAGTAACTAGTGATCGCATCGTACTTGCATCTATTCTTTTTTTACAGCGCTGACTCCCCGCCCCTTTTCTCTTCATCTACCACCACTGTACTTTTACTCTCTTGCTGTCGCCTGTCTGTGCGTTCCTTTGTCCGCTTTGATTTTTTTTTTTAGATGGGTCGTTTTTCCCGTTCGCAGTTTCGTAAACCGCCTGTGCACTGTGCTTGCGACGCCACTGGTGATTTTTTTCTATACGCATACATGTACACGACTTGTTTACGTATAAGGGAAAAATTCCGGTGACGTTTTTGCGGGCGTAGTGTACTGCCCCGGTCCCAAGCCCAGGAGCCATCCGCATGGTTACGCCATTCGGACGGTAAAGTGCGAGGGCGATGCTGCGAACTTTATCTCCATCCTTGCGAGAGCGCCGAGAGAGAACGACCACGCTGCTGCTGCTCACGAGGTCGTGTAAGTGTAATTGGTGTTTTTATCCTACTGCTAGTTGTTACACAACGAAATGTTTTCCCGCGCGCACGCGAGTGCCGGCTACGTTCCCGTACCGCGCATCAAGGCAGTGTGTGTGTAGCCCTTTTCGCCTTAGGTTGGTGTCTTTAATGCTGATTTTTAAATATGCTAAATTTTTTCATGCCATTAATTGTATCTTTATCTTCCGACGCGGGCGTGTGCGCGTGCGGTGTTGACTGTGAGTACTGTCTGTTTCACATTAGGTTGGTGCCTTTATTGGTAATTGTTATTTATATTATATATATATATATATATATATATATATATATGCATGACTGTGGCCGAGGAACTGGATAGACTGTCGGTATTTTTTTTCATGCTATTAATTTTAACTTTAGCTTTTACGCGCATATAAATTTTATGTGGAGAGAGACGCGACCTGGCCGAAATTTTATCTATTTAATTATTTTCTGAATAACTATGCAGGTATTTCTTCACATAACAGTGAAATGGCCAACCTTTTCTTTTGCAATTACAAGTTTATTGGCTGGCGAGTACGCAGGCCGCGCTCCTCCTCGGGACAGATACAGGTGGGAGAACCGCACAATGTCTTGCCATGGCTCCTGCAGCGGCTCCTCTGGTCGCTGGGCGCGTCTTCGCAGCTGTGCATGGTGGGCATGCCGCAGGTACCGGTCGACGAAACGTAGCACCAAAGCCGACACCAATGTATGGTACTCCAGTCGATGTCGCTCTGGCAGAGATCGTATTACGCTCAGTGCGGGGCCTCACAGCACAGCGGTGAGGTAGCAAGCCTGCTATTCGATTGTCCAGCCATTTAGGGTAGCGAACTGGTGTTGATAATCCCGACATGAAGTCTGGCCGTCGTAAGGGGCGGTCTTAATTGAGACCCCCTTCCCCGCTCCCGGCTTCGCGACACCAATGCCGCAGAGCTGCTGACTATCCTCCGAGGTCGCTGTGTTGGTGACGACTTGCACAGCTTCCTCACTTCACTGGGCGCATGCCAATCAGTGCGCCCGCCCGTTAAAATACATGCAGTTAAGGGGCAAAGACATTTTTCAAAAGTTGGTTTCGAAAGTGCTCAATTAACCGTGAACAGTCATGTAACGACGATTACCCTGCCGCACTTTTGACATGTGTTTCTCAATAAATAATATAATCACCTGTCTGCCTCGTCCTGATACATGGAGAGAGACGGGAGAAGACAAGAGGTAGGTCGTTTCAGTTCGACGGGAGGCTGTGAAACACGCGGCAGTTATGTAAGACAGTAAGCTACTTAACTCTGGAGCGGTTCCGGCGGAGGCGAAGGCCCCGAGATAAGATGCGTGAAAACCAGAGCTGATGGGCTTAGCCGTGAGGGTTATTCACTAAAGTTCTTCCAGCGTATTTCAGACTTTCTGCCACACACACACATACACACACACACATATATATATATATATATATATGGCAGAAAGAACACAATTCACAGTTTAAAAAAAAATTCGGTAACNACACACACACACACACACACACACACACACACACACACACACACACACATATATATATATATATATATATATATGGCAGAAAGAACACAATTCACAGTTTAAAAAAAAATTCGGTAACCATGTTCGGACAACAGGAAATTTTTTCCGAGTTCAAACGGTGCTAGGGTAGACTTCAGAAATTGTTTTCTCACAGGTCCTACAGGAATATGACCCAGTACCACATGTGAATCACGTACATTAGTGCATCACGATATTCCAAAATGTTCTTGGTTAGTATATTTCATCAGCATCAGCCATTCTCAAGACAACCTCGTGAACGGTGTTACGAGTTGTGGTCAGCCCCTTAGCTGAGCGGTCTGCCTGATCACACCTTCACTTATTTATCCAAAACACGGGCCGTGATCGCTAAAATTAGTTATGAAATCGCAAACCATAGAAACCCCCTCCACCGGCCAGTAAACGGGGACAACACAGCCGATATAGAGCAATGTAGTTCGTGGGCGGTGTCTTTTGTCGTCGGGCCATTGTAACGAGAAGACCACTGAAGATGGGTGTGTCCGGGCCGTCGACTTGCGCTATCTTAATCAGTCTCCGGAATCATAAACAAAGTGGGGACTCTTCAATTAGGCTTTACTCAGAACGTGGCTAGTTAAATCTTTATAAAATAACATTATTTAATATTTCAGTATATTAGTATAGCTACCCCGTTAATATTCAATCATATTTATATTGAAATAATATTGTACAACCTTAATGTTGAATAAACCTCTTTTATATAGTGTTCATTACATAACTCTTATCAATAACTTGTTACGCCCCTATATCCCCGTTAAGGATAAATATCAACAAAATGTCAAAATCATAACAAGGGACTTCTAACTCGAAAATTGATGTTTGCTTTGAACGCGCAGCTACAAAAAAGGCGAAAACCAAACAAATGTATTAGTGTCGCCAACAAAATCTTTGGTCGCTGCAAACAAATTCTTTGTTCAAACATACAATTTTGTTCGCAAATTGTAATACTATGTTTGCTTACACTAAATATTTGTCTAACATACTGAAACAATAAAATATAATTTGGCTTTNGCAAATTGTAATACTATGTTTGCTTACACTAAATATTTGTCTAACATACTGAAACAATAAAATATAATTTGGCTTTGTGAAAAAATTTAATTCTTTTGGTGGAACGGAGTCTTGGCTGTATCAAACAAAATATCGTTTAGCTGAAACAAACGCCAAACAAACAAATATGTTTGGTGTAATGAAACAATTCTTTTTCTCAGTGTGCTCATCACGAAGACACCAGTCAAATGAACAATAAGGCAACTTCTGTGGTGTATACATGATTGTCGAGTTAAGCCTCGACGTGAAGTGAACTCGCAAAATTTCCGGGTCTCTAATATGATGGCATGGTTAGAGTTAATTTGACGGTATGGTTAAATTCGTTAGCTCTGTTTGCACCCCAGATGCTGTCAGATGTTCATCAGCTGGTGTTTGTACGATGAGACTTTATCATGTGTACTAGATGGCAGTGGCGTGAAGTGAAATGTTGCAAGGTAAGCCGGTGCTTGCTCACTACTGTACATTCTCGGTGCACGCAGCAGGAGCCAGTGACCACAGTGCAGCCCAGGGAAAATTAATGTATTCCGACGACTCACAAGCGAGCAGCAAGGGACCCATTACACGCGTCCTGTGGCGTCAGCTGCCGAGCTACGTTATAGTGGTGGAAGTGTAAACTAGCAAGCAACAGGGTACGGCACAGAGCTAACGCCAGCTTACCTTGCAACAGTTCGCCACATGCCACTACTAGATGGTTAATGCAGTGTTCATGGATGATTGGGAGGGGTCTATCGGCCCGAGGTCATCATTAGAAGTGATTATGAAAATCTCACCAGANCAGTGTTCATGGATGATTGGGAGGGGTCTATCGGCCCGAGGTCATCATTAGAAGTGATTATGAAAATCTCACCAGAAAGTAAGAATCATAATAATATGGCAATGTTATAAGAATAAAAAGTTATTAAATAGACGTACTGGAAAATGCACGGGGGCCGCGGTGGTGTAGCGGCTAGAGAACTCGCCTCACACCAAGGTGAGCCTGCTTCGATTTCCGGCGCGGTCTCTGCCGTATTTCCGTACGTGCCGGAGCCGGACGATGGCCATCGCTCTTTCTTTTATTTTTTTTTAAATTATGAACTCACGTAGCTCCGACGAGCATGGTGCGTGATGGAAACGGCAAATAACGACACAACAAAAACTGAAACCATGTGCCACAGAACTACTTAGAAATGCATAAGTGAAACAGCCACTTGTACCGCAGACTCCAGCCAACAAAATGGGGGCACTGGTGGCGCAGCGGTTAGACTACTCGCTTCCCACCAAGGCAAACCGGGTTCGATTCCCGGCGGGGCTGCACCGCCGGTTTTTCGTATGTGGGAATCGTGCCGGACGATACNAAACCGGGTTCGATTCCCGGCGGGGCTGCACCGCCGGTTTTTCGTATGTGGGAATCGTGCCGGACGATACAGCTGGTCAGCGGGTTTTCTCGGGATCTCCCATTTCCCCGCCCTTGCATCCCAGCACTGCTCCGTACTCACCTCGCTTCGCCCTCGTCGGCTCTCAAGATCCCGATGCTAAAGAGTCGCCCAAATCCCTCCGCTCCACTCAACAAGATGGCGTCACTGGCCAGCAACATGCTGGAACGCCGTTTTCCAGTCAGCACCTGTTCACTTACATGTCAGCCGGCAGCCGCGTCTGTCGTAAACCTTTCGCAGCACGCAGTGGCCAATCAGACTTGAGGCACGTTCCCAGAGCATCGCACAGCTAACCAGAGAATGGTTGCATCTACATCAAAGGAACCGCCCCGCCATTTTGCCTCTGCGTGAGAGCCGCACGGCCCTGCTGACCAATACGGGGTTGACGATGAGCATCGACTCAGGTTGTACGCCAGTCGGGAGACTGGTGGGGAGCTTCACTCCCTCGCCGATAGAACAACGCGTAAAATTATTAAGATAGCTACAGGGTCGACAGCTATAAATACGGGCCCGGAGCCCAGCTCAAACATAAACACGGCAGCCGCAAGTCTGTCGGGCTGCAACTTGATTTGTAAACCCACTTCACGAGTTATGGGAACTTCTGTTCCTGGTCTCGTGACAGCGCGGCCTTCCGGAGGCATATGAGAGATCCGCGGTTGGCCTCTGCGTGCTTCTCTACTCTGCGCGTAGGAAGTAGCGAAGACGGAATGCAAGGGCGGTGCACATGGCGGAAACCCTGGGGAACTCTGTCCGACACTGGCAACCACCGTCACGTTTTCCTCACGGAAATGACACAGGCATGACCGCGCCTGGCATCGAGCTCACATCGCCGTGGTGGGAGACCGGTGCGCTACCCGCACGACATCGAGGGCCTGTGTCGTGAGGCGCAAAGGAGACGAGAAGCCATACGTAGAAGGGAGGTGGGTTCGGCCACGGGGCGCATGCATGCCTAGCATTCCAGGGTCTAGTACTGGGGGGCGCCCTCCCACCAACCTCCTTCCGGCCGGCCTTGCACCACCTTCTAGCCACGCGCTCCCAGCGCAACAGCCGCCCAAGTCCCCACGCAGGGCTGCCAACGCACACACATACGCGCACCGCCCACAATAAGAGCGAATGACTGCACCTTATGCTGTGTTCCAATTGGCACGTAATCCGTTTTGTCTACAAAATCTAAGACTTTTTTTATAATATGCGTTTTGCGTTTTGTCGGCTTCGAAGCTGACAAATTACCAAATACAAATGACTAAATCGCCGCCATATTAGTTTTTCGTGTCTGAAACGTTTAAATACACATATAGTCGAGGTTATTGGAATAAACAAATGTGCATACTCACAATAATTATTTCACAAAGCAAGTTGCTGAAATATTCTTGTAATAGGCATTTTCTTATGACACAATTTTTGTTAAGAAACTATCACATAAAATTGGTTCTATTTTGTTAATTTTAAATTCTAAATGGCTTTATAGAAACTTTCGGGAATAATTACTGTTTATTTGAAGACTTCGTGGACTTCAAATTTTGGAATCATGATAACATCAGTACAATAGCAGCATTGCATGCTAGACAGTTGAATATCCTGGTGTTCCGGCTAAACATTACAAAATGCTAAATACAAATTACGAAAAACGAATCTCGAAACTGAGGGTCGGTTTACAATAGAAGAACTGTGATAAAAAGTTTATGCAGTAACGCCGATCACGCATGCGGAACCACGTTCCACTGTTTACAAGATATTTTTTTTTTTACTCTAGCCAATGGAACGTTGCGTAAAGCACGCACTTTCTACATTTTGTCGACAGCCTGGCTCCAAACCTCACATAAGCGGCGGATCCAAAAGGAGAAGAAGGGAGGGGACGACGACTAATGGGACTCGAGCCCCTACCTTGAAGCTTGATTTTGCACTGGATAAAATGAGCTTATTTTTGGAACCAACCACGTTGATAATAATGCAGCATTAACACGTACACTTCCTACAGCAACAGATAAATTTGAAAAAATATTTAGCTAGCCTATTCATGAAGTACTGGAATTTATACGCAGCATTTAAACTTGTGACGTATTGGTGATGATGTGCTTTGAACGCAATGCACAATATCCAGCAACTNCCACGCACGTTAGAAACGTCATATCAGGTACCCGAAATGGCTAAAAAAACGGCTTTTTTTAAGCGCTGTATCTCAAAATATACGCACCATATACATATAAAACTACTCAAGGGCCTTGCACTCAACCTTCCTATAGACTTCCCACCAATAAAATAATAGGATCACCGCTGAAAGTCCTAAAGGTACACGCAGTGCGACGAGAATACCGCACGTCAGTTCAGAGCATTGTGCTTAGCGGCGATGGCACACTTGATGTGCGCGGCATTGTCGCCCTTATCGCTCCCGCGCTTCTCGGGCTCGAACGCGGAGAAAAGCTCGAGGTAAGCGCGGGAGCCTTAAGAAGTTAATTAGATCCACCACTGCCTCACATTACACAATCAACACATCAGTCACATAATTCTCCAAGGTTAACATTTTCTGGCAAATACTCTTCCTGCCGTCAGTTAAAATTCACAAATTTATAAACATGAACATCCTACGGCATTTTCCCTTTAATATTCTGATGCTTGCTTATTATAGCTGCAAATGCCATCGCCTTAGACTTCTACCTATAATATAAGATAAACATACTTCTTTTAACGCTTAAGGAAACCCCAATAAAGCACACGGCCTGCAAAGTTCTACTGAGAACTAGAACTGTGTAGTTTATACACAGTTCCCGTTTTTGTATTCGCGTCGCAATTTTAAGTTAACGCATAATTTTTCAGTTAGTAAAACCAATCTACGGAGGTTTACACAGTTAAAAACTACATAATTAATATTTAAGCAGTAGAGCTTAGGAGGCCTACTATTTCTGTGGCGTTGTTCAAACCTAAGCTACCTACTACCTAATGTTACAGTTTCACAACACTTGATCGAACTATAAAAAAACACTTAGGTCCTAGGCCCCTAATTAAGGGACGAATTCCCCACAACGGAATTAATAATGAATCTGTAGATAAAAAATCTATTACTGAAGGTAAAAAAATTTTAATGGGCAGATATAATGACAATTATGTTTATGAATAGCCTTCCTTTCCGCAACTGTATGAATTTATGACAAAACTGTAAAACAAATTAAAGTCTTCATTTAGTAAAGGGAGGGATTACATATGGCTCTGAGCACACAGCCTTTTAGATGCAGTTTATATGGAAAAAAGTACGAAATCAAACATTAGCGTAGGGATTCCTTTTTTTTGATAGCAGATTTTTAACTTAGGATCTCTCAAAATAGAAGACAATAATGAGACAACTTTCTGTTAACACTCAAGTTCATTTTCACCGCAATGAAATATATTTCTTTCTGTCGTCACGTGTCACGAACAGCATTAAACTACTTGTTTTTAAATATACTGTGAGTTGATTTCCTCCATCATTTAATAATTACGTTGGTTTTAATCATCGTACGGGTAGTATCAGCATATTTTTTTACTACGCTGAAGTATGAAGATGTATCTTACATGATTTGTTTTTCTAATAAAATTTTAATATGCAAAGTGACGTGATGATAGTTGATTTGGTTGTCATCATATTTTACTGCTCATTAATACTCTCGTTTTTAACTATCACACGAACAAGTTGTAGCTGGAAAACATAAAATGGTGTTGGATTAAATTAATGCTGGTTTTTATGGTGGCGTTGATGTAATATTCAGCACTGTTAGGTTTGATACGGTTAATTATTTAATACATTCTGGCAGCACACACACACAGGATCTACGATGTCCAAGATGGTAACATGGCAAACAAGAACGGGTTTTTACAACACTGCCAACATCGTAATTTCAGCAACTTTTCACATGACGATATTCCAAGGGGATAACCAGAAGGTGCCGTGTTACTCGCTAAGGCGCTTATTTTACATATATATTTTTTTTAATTTGTAGCTCTTTGCTTTTCTTATATTTCTTCTATTAATTCTCAGATGGAAGTTTGTGCTTTTTTCTGCTCCCTAGGAAGTATTTTCATATTTATGTATTGAGCATTGTAAAAATCAAACAGTTTCTTTCATTTTTCGCCCCAAAAATTATTTAATATTTTTGCCAAAAATAAATACAGCTGCGCGCTATCTATCGGATATTCTGCGAGCTATTACCAGCCAGAAATGAACCTCTTTCTTGCGCGATATATAACGAATTTACAAACATATGCCAATAGTTATATTTTTCCACGAGCTCTGCATAATTTTTAAAGTAACATATATTTAATCTACAATGATTTGGAGTACAAGTCATTTATATTCGGCCGGTAATCGTTCGTCTACGTAAATTATACGCCATATTGTTCTCTCGAAACCCATCTCCTTGTTTCCGTAGAAAGTGAGAAACGTGTGAATAGTTTTTAAGCAATTCTAACGTTATTCCACGTCACATATTTCCACCTTGTATATATTAGCTATAACGTCCAAAGTGTAATAATAGATACAACAGACCGTCTCGCAAATTTTAACCCAAGTTCACTATCTCGAACCAATTAAAAAAGAGTTATCAAATATCTAATTATTTGCAACATTTTATATTTTTAACTTTATAACCTACTTATATTTTTTGACAGATGTCAGTCTTAAAATATCTTAAAATTTGTTTAGTATTTCAGTACAATGAGAAGTGGATTAGCTGACAGCGTGTTGAATAAAAAATACAGCCCCGACGTGACGGACCAGCTGATGGCGGAAGGATACGTAGTCAGATGTAAACAGTGGCGCTACATTCGTCAAGCTGTCAAAAAGTGGCCTTCTTATGTGGTACAGAATATACCAATCTCCGCAGTGAATGTGCCACTGATGAATAACCTGAAAATTTCGAGAATTCGACCTCTCGGAGAAATCCAAATTTGAATAGAAAAATGCGTTGTTCAAGACAGGAAACAAAAGACTTTGACAGTTATAGAATATTAACTTACTGATTTTGTTCTGCTCTTCTGCTGACTTGTGGCAATGCCACACGAAGACTTCAACAGCTACCGAATAACAAACAAATCATGAAACCTGACTTTGACAATGCGAAGCGGGACGATCTGGAATAAAATTTCCATCTGATATGGCCTGCGTATGAATTTAGTAAACTTGCATTCATTAAAAATATTAAGTTAGATCTATGAGTATCTAAAATTGCATATCGGTAAGTTCGTCTTTGATCACACAACGGCCGTCCTTTACCGTTTATCAATAGAAAAAAAAAGCCCAGGGGTCACAAATTAATTCTAAAAATTAAAATTCGTACAAGACACGAGCTTGGCTTCTTAATTTTCTGTCTGTATTAAAGTTTGGACACGCTTAAATTCACGGGCGTGAGAGAACCAAGGATATAATAATACAGCATACTTGTTAACTATGTACAACCTCCTTAGTGAGGCTACGAAAGCGAACCTGGTTCAATCCCCGGCCGGGTCACTCCTTGATTTTTCACATGTCGGAATCGTGCCGGACGATGACACTGGTCGGAGGGTTTTCTCGGGGAAATCCCGTTTCCCCCGTCCTTTCATTCCTGCGCTGCTCCATACTAACCTCAATAACCATCATCGGCTCTCAAGACATCGCTGTTAAGAGCCGGCCTATTCTCTTCACTCACTCTCTCCTTGGTGAGAACTTGGGATTCGTTCCCAGAACACAGACTCCAAAAAATACCTATGATTTTCGACAGTAATAATTATGATGATGATAATAATAATACTAACACGTTTAGACCAATGCAGAAACGACCTAAAACGGTCAGTCAATCCGGAAAAATAATGAACTCCTGGATAGTAACAGTTTCAGCTGACGTACAGTCGAATGCGCCACAAAAATGGTAATGGGGGAGGGGAGGCCCATATCTTCGCTTCAAAGACACCGCAAGACACCTGTTTCGTAAAATTACAAGTCTACAAGTTAAGCATTAGAATTTATAAGTATAATTTTAACAAGTCAAATTTTTTAGCGTTTCTGAAAGAAAAATTATCGACTTACAAAAATCACATCTCTTGTAGTCTAGTTTACAAGTCGAATGTCAATATCATTTATTTCAGTTCTTTTTCAATCACTGTCGTGTGCTTGTTTATGGCATCTTCGTTCGTTGGTGTAGTTTGGTTATGTTAGAAAGATTTTTATACGAAAACATGAGTGAGAAAAGTAAAACAGCGAATAAAATTTAACTCTGTAACTACACTTTTGACAGTTGTTTTGGCAAGAGTGATTTCTTTGGCGTCCTATTTCCACTAGAAATTCTTCAAACTCTTACTGAACTCATTCGTTATATTCATAATATGCCATTAATTCTTTCTCTGAACATTCTTCGTCTTCTCTTAGAGAGGAGTATATACTAAAAATTTTTCTGCGAAATCGTTGTTTACGCGAATACACGTATTTTGGCAAATAAATGTTCTGCAAATACAACTTTTTCCAGAAAAGGTACAAAAAAAATATCTATGACATTTTTTTTTTTTTTTACTTTTGTCATATTAAGTGTATTCTTGGGGGAAGAAATCGTGAAAATAGTCAAATATCGCATTTTAAAAGCTTGCATATGCAGTTTCCTTAAGCGGCAAGATAAAATTACGACCATACATTTGTAGTTTAACCTGTGGGCTTTCATCGCGTGTGATGAAGTCCCGCTGTTACAGATCTAATTTGCACAGTACAGCGTCACGACGGAAACACTGCGCGCCTTGTGCGTAGAGGCGATGAGGCGCTAACGGTGCGTGTTAGTGTCGCCCTTATCCCTCCCTCGCTTCTTGACCTTGAACGCGCAGCTACATACTCCCCTTAACCTGAAAAAATTCAAGTTGTGTTCCCCTTCCGAATCAGTAAATATAATCATCATGAATGCAGTTATAAATATAAGAATTCGTCTGTATACATATATAATTCTTAATTTCTCGTCTATCCGAACTTGTAAATATGTCAGGTGCTTATCATATTTACAAGTCTGATCATACGTGTCCTTTTGAGTAACACACTCGCCATTCGACTAGTACATTTAACTTGTAGTAAACAATATTGACTTGTAGAATCATGCCATTTTTTTTACGACTTGCAAGTGAATTCTCTTGTAACTTGCGGACTTGTGGTAATATGAAACAGGCCCCTGTTCATGAGTCCGTTGTTGAAACGAGGGGGCACGCGTTAACAATGGTGATGTACAAAGACTATGCGTCATAAATGAAAATACATTGAGCTCCCACAACTAGCTACAAAGTCTTATGCGCCCTAGAAAGTGGAAGCGACTACTTCAGTACTTCAGTCAGCTCACAAGCAAGTTTAAGAACACGACAGATATGGAAGAAAAAAAACTCCTTACTTCCTTTTTGTTTAGGTGGCTTCTGAACTTCTTGGAGAATGAACTCCAAACCCCCCACCACGAGCCACCCTGCATCGTGTTTGTATTCAATTTATCGCCACCTCCCTTCTTCCCAGGGAAGCAAGTTTCCTAAGTACTACACGCTTTCGTAGGGTACTGCTCGAAAAACTTAAGTGAAAACCCGGGAAATACGTGCAACACAAGTTATTTCTCCTTCCCTTGTACTTCGCTCTTTCTTGTAGACGCAGCAGCTCCAATTGGCATTTTTTGTTAACAAAATGGTCATGTGGCCCGTTTTGTCTACAGAATCTGTGACGTATTTTTTTTATTTGCGTTTTGCGTTCCGAAGCCGACAATTAAAAAAATAAAAATAACAAAATCGCCGCCAAATTAGTTTTGCCTATTGGAAACGTTTAAAGACACGTGCAGGCGAGGTTATTGGAATAAACAAATGTGTTTTGTA
The DNA here is from genome assembly GCA_002778355.1 of Clitarchus hookeri. NCBI lineage: Eukaryota > Metazoa > Arthropoda > Insecta > Phasmatodea > Phasmatidae > Clitarchus > Clitarchus hookeri. The sequence goes on from NQII01001639.1 coordinate 76,524, forward strand.
GTCACAATAATTATTTCACAAAGTAAGTTGCTGAAATAGGTATTTTTTTTATTACATATAATTTTTCTCATGCAACAATTATACATCATATTTGTTTTATTTTGTTAACATTAAATGAAACTTCCCTCTGAAAACTTTCGGCAATAATTATTGTTTATTTTAATACTTCGTGGGTTTTTATTTTTGTAGTAATTGTAACACAAAAAATGGTAGCATAGCATGCTAGACATTTGAATGTCGTGGTGTTCCGACTAAACCTTACAAACTACTAAATAAAAATTACGAAAAACGAAACTCGAAACGAATTAGAACACGCCCTCAGGATCGTGCAGGCAGTTCGAAAAAAGAAACGTATACAAGCGAATTACATGCAAACTGGAGAGTTTTCTAACTACCTGTTGTCCTGTCCTAGTGAGAGTTACCACGAACAGCAAAACCACACATTGAAAATAGACATACCAGCTGAATCGAGGAAATGCATGGTAAGAAGTGAAAAAATTGTTAGGCCCCGTTCACAGTGAACATGGCGCACACAACATGCATAGCATAAAGAAGTAAAAGCCTGCATTTTAAATTGAAACGTCCACAACTAGTATTTGGCGTGACTTACTTTGCGTAATTTGCTTGGTCTTCTCTAAGTATCTTAGGTCAAGTTTTTAACGCCAACCAATGAAAATGTGAAACGTCATAAAAACTGCTGTAATCAAGATAGCCAAATTATGCGTGTAAAAATTATTATGCTAGCAAAACTTATTTCCTATTCGTTTGTTGTTTACTTATTGGTCGTACAACGTTTTTTTTTTATCTTTTGCGTTAACGCCGATTGTGGACGGATAGTTACGCTTGTTATGCTATGTAAGTGATGTAATTTAAGCCAAGCCGATTGTGGACGGGGCCGTACAATTCTTCTCGACTTGTCGTTGGTAGGGAGTAGGTGTCTGTTGTGAAACTGACTACCCTGCTCAACTCTCTATCACTTACAACACTATACCCAGGGCCGTCTTAGGCCATGCAGGGGCCCTTGGGCACATAGAGTTTGGGGCAATTTTAGAAAGAAAAAAAAACTTTAATGAAAACATTAGAATGTACTTTAGTTTAGGTAGTGACTTTATTGATTACTATGATTAGCTTTATAACGTAAATCTACTGCCGCACGCTACCGCAACCTGATGTCAAGATGAATATGAAAATGTAACGTGCAAGCTAAACGACGACGACGGCATTTCGAGGCCCCCATCAGGCCGAGCGCCCTGGGCTCGTGCACCACGTACCCTTATGGAAAAGACGGAACTGACTATACTCGAGCGTAACAAGGGCTACGCAATAAAGGAAAACTTCTCTGCCGCTGAAAACAAACTTCGTGTAGGTGTAATTTCATTATTTCGTTATTACTTTACAACACTTCAACACTAACTTTCGTGAATAACAATATCGAACTTTTTATAACAACAGAAGAGAATAATATAACTTAAATTACGTGCTACGTTTGAAAGGATATTTGACTGTAAGATTATCAACCGGGGGCTCCTTTGGTTGACAGCCAACCAGTAATAAACTTTGTTCAGTGGAGTAAGCGTATTGATTGTGGTGCAAACCAATCCCTACGATGGTGTTCAGTGAGAAAGCGGGAACCAACATAAATGACATTCCTATAACGGGGAAATATTCACTCTAAACCCGAATCAGTGATATCAATCAGTGAAATAACATTCGCTGAAAGTCAGTTTATAAGCTACTGCCAATTAGCAAATCAAGCAAATGAACTAGAGACAAATGACTTATGGCAGTGGAATTATTGACATTCAGTGGGAATCACAAATAAATCAATGAAATCTAGCCACAATTTTACTTAGTTGTATGGAAATGATTATCACTTCACTGTTTTCTTTGATTTGGCCCAATTCTCACTGTTTCAAGTTAAAGAGTGTTGACAACGGGGTCTCGAGAGCCGATGAAGGTGGAGCGAGCTGGATACGGAGCAGCACCGGAATGCAAGGACGGGGGAAACGGGAGATCCCCGAGAAAACCCGCCAACCAGCGGCATCGTCCGGTACGATTCCCTCTTGTGAAAAATCGGGAATGATCCCGCCGGGAATCAAAACCGGCTCTTCTTGGTGGGAGGCGAGTGCCCTAGCCGCCGCGCCACCACGGCACCATAGCTTGTCTTGCATGTCGGTAGATGTGTTCAGAGTGCAAAGCGCGATATAGTCCATTCACGGTTACTTCCAACTTTTCTGAAGGCCTGCTAAAGTTCTACTTTCAGGATATTCCTCCGCCTTGTGCAAACGAAGCTTAACCAAGTATAGAAAATTACACCAAACAGACTGTGCACCGCTTTCGTGCGCATTCAGTGTAATAATATTTTGCATAAGAACTTTGCCTTACCAGGTATTACCAACACACCTATTTTCTCACATTTTTTATTCATATTAATTATAAATGAAATACACGCGAAATTTCAATTGAACCAAAAATAAGGTGGTTTTATATTAACATAATTATAAAACGCCTGTGATACATGGCATATTTAGGAAATAACCAAACACGTCATATATGGTGTGATCTTTCGAAGGTTAGATACAAAAAGTGTGAAGAAACCGCGAATAGACTATAACCTCCCCACCAGGCAACTCAGTACTTCAGTACTTGTCACACCGAGACTGAAGGTGATTACGGCACTCGATCGCGAAGATTTTTACATAAGTTCTCGGAGCAGTACATCTCCCCTTTCTCGTGCACGCAAGCAGCCTCTTCCAAGCACGGAGGAGAAGTGGGAAAGCTCGCGAGAAAAAAATGTGCTGTGAGGCGAGTGGAAAAAAAATTTAATTAAATATCACCGGAACGCTTTCCGACCGCCCCTCACTTCCGTATTTCACGCCTCGTCAACACGCGTGACCTCCTGGAGTAAAATAATAATAATAATAATAATAAAAACTGAAACGCGTATAAGCACACGGAACAACACGCACGTAGCGTACTTGGCGGCGGGTAACGAATTATTCCGTCAGAACGGTTTCAGCCGCAAAAATATTAGATTACGGACGAGAGGGTAGCGAAGAGCAATAAACGAGCCCTCTACAGGTTATGCAAGAGGAGGAAGGGGGGTGGTATGATGCTTCGGAATGTAAAAAAAAAAAATGAGAACCCTTTCCACCACCTTCCCCTCCACCCACAGCATCATTTCTGTATTAATGCATTGTAAACAGCAGAGTAACACGCCTTTTTCTCCCGGCGTTGAACCTACTCCCTTCCCCCCAACCCCGCCGACCCAATTCCTATTTCAGACTACGTGGCGTCGCATTAAAGTAATGAGCAAAGTATGCAAATTAATTTAATTTTAATTTTCGCCCTTCGAGGAGTGATGAGACCATGAATATGTAAAAAAAAGAGGAATAAAGGATGGTTTAAAAACAGGACCTCCTGCCCCCTATTTTTATTCGCGTTTGTGTATGATGGAGGGGGAGGGGCTAAAATGGTAGCGCAAAAACCAAGGCCCGTGGAAAAGCAAGCAGGAGAGGAAGACGTATTTCCCTCTGTGGTTTATTTTTTCCCACTTCCCTCCCGGGAGGAGATGAAAGCAAACAATACGAGGGGAAGCGGCCGAAAACAGCGGCCCTCGCGAGACTCCATCTCCGCCTGTGGCGGACTGACTGGCTATCTGAACAAACAAGCCAGGGGCGAGGCGACCACGTCTTTTAGCCGCGAGGGGAGGCTCGCCGGGGAATACGGAAGGGAAGCTGCCCGGGTGTTTGCCCAATCATTGCGAACGCCACCTTGAGCTTCCCCCCCCCCACCTCTTTAAGCTACGCGCCACCACAGTCCTTCTCGGACGCTAAGCACCGCAGCTACCGGATCAGGTTGAAAGGCGGACACGCTTCGTCACGGGCACTCGTAACTCGAATACGGGAAACGAATCCTTACCGGAGATACCCGAAGTCGAAGAACTACACTACTACAACTTCAGAATAAAAAAATTAATATATATTCAAACAAAGTATTTACAGTATGTACTACGCCCACATTGCGTATGTGCAGTTTCTCTATCTGGGTATTGAGCAGACACGTGTTTAATTTACATATTTTAATTTCGATGGTGATTAGCGGACTTCACGACTATTTATTCGTATCAGGCGCATTTTCATGAACGCACGCGTAAAACTGGTTGTAAATTAGGGTTTCACCTATATGGTTATAGTTTATATTAGTTTAATGTATTTGTGATATGAAATAACTGTGAATAAGCGACCCATCAGTAATCACCCCTCCCTCACCCCTAATAGGCCAGTCAAAAATTAAAAAAAAGACGTGAACAAAACTAGCCTTTTAATTGGAGGGGATCTGAAATAACGGATGGAGTACGTAAAAAAGAAGACGGGAGGAGGTAACGGGCTGGACGCTGCCTGAGGTCGTGTTACGGTTTGACGCCCTCGCGCGCTGCGGCCCGCAGCTAACTGTACCGCACCCGGGGAGAGAGACGACACCCGGCGGGACTGCAATTGGCACGCCACGACCAGGAAGAAGGCGGCGTGAAAATACCAGCCCTCGGGTGTCGTAATGTTCCTCCATAAATATACACAGACTGTTAAGCACACCGAGAATTTAATCACAGATACCTGCGGCAAGAGTTGAAATGCAGAATTCCGAGAATTTACTGATGCAGTCCTGCCAGTCTGTTGAACTCGGAGGAATACACGCAAAGGTATGTAGTATTATTGTATGCACGTACTTTACTAACAGATTACCGACAAGTATGTTGAACCCCGATAATTAGGGGCAGTGACATTTCGCGCAAATATTTCGAGACAGGATAGAGCCCAAAGCACTGTAGGGTCGTCCAGCTTCTTTGATTGGCTAAATAATGTTCTAACACGTGTTAACCGTTTGCGCACGAATCACGAAGGTTCAGTGTCGGCGTTACTTAGTCCTGAGTGGCTTGGTCAAAGACGGACACGGCACCAGCAGCCAATAAAGGTATAACAACAGCTGAGGTGTGTATATAGTATTGGAGTCTACTGTGTGCTCCGATTTTTACGCGAAAAGTCAGTGGCGCTACCGATAACTAATGAAATTTAATAGAATGTAGAAACTTTGCTGATAGATTCCGGATCAGTGTTTTGAAATCAATGAATAACTTTTTAAATGTAAATAGTATGATAGTATGTCAAGCGATTAACTCACTTTTATGTAATATTTCGAGAATTTACACACATATTCCTTCCAGATCAGTTGAACTCTGAGGATTAATACACAAATATCTTCGTGCGATAATATACCGAGGGTTTACTAATAGATAAACTGTATATGTGGGCAACTCTAAAGATAACACAATTGTATACAGCATGACGGGAATTTACTGGGACCTGGGTTCCCCGCCAGGCATCGACACCAGGGCGAAACCCCCAAGGTTGATGTCACACTTAGTTTCTCAACTTCTGCAGGGGGTAGTATCCGTTTAGGGGCGGACTGGATGGGTAGAGGCCTCGGTTGGAAACACTAGTGGATCGAAATTTGAGTTGTATTTTATTAAGTGGAAAGGNATTCCGGATCAGTGTTTTGAAATCAATGAATAACTTTTTAAATGTAAATAGTATGATAGTATGTCAAGCGATTAACTCACTTTTATGTAATATTTCGAGAATTTACACACATATTCCTTCCAGATCAGTTGAACTCTGAGAATTAATACACAAATATCTTCGTGCGATAATATACCGAGGGTTTACTAATAGATAAACTGTATATGTGGGCAACTCTAAAGATAACAAAATTGTATACAGCATGACGGGAATTTACTGGGACCTGGGTTCCCCGCCAGGCATCGACACCAGGGCGAAACCCCCAAGGTTGATGTCACACTTAGTTTCTCAACTTCTGCAGGGGGTAGTATCCGTTTAGGGGCGGACTGGATGGGCAGAGGCCTCGGTTGGAAACACTAGTGGATCGAAATTTGAGTTGTATTTTATTAAGTGGAAATGTGGAGGGGAGCTACCAGAAGGTGTGAAGTTACGGAATACCCCCAGAAAAACGTTCTAATCTAAACCTTAATAGTGNGTGGAGGGGAGCTACCAGAAGGTGTGAAGTTACGGAATACCCCCAGAAAAACGTTCTAATCTAAACCTTAATAGTGGATTTTTTAGTTTATCCCAGGCCTCTGAAAATAAATGATTAAGCTAGAGTTTAAAATAGAGCCAAATTTAACATTACTTACTCGTGGTTCCCCCCACTGCTCGTGGCTTCACTCCTGCGATTTGTTATAGTCTGTCTTACGAACGAGTGCTGTACTTTATTATGACAGTTCTGAAGGCAGTCCTGTTTACAGTCGTTTCCATGGATACAGCGGTGTCTCTCCACACCACATGATGCTTACATAAACACGTTCAACTGACTGTCAACCTGCCCAGTATGTCAACAGAAAATATTTTGTTATAGAAATAACTGTACACAAGATTACTTTCAGAACTGGAAAAAAAAATGCACCGTCTGTGCGACAAATAGTTGGCTCCCATGCAAGTCTAAAAGGCCTCTTCGCTGTGAGGGCCTCGGTGGGATTTCCGAACTTCCAACCCTAGCCTGGCCAGCTCCAATTTTTCTTACAAATCTTCGCAATGAAAATTTATGACCAAACACAAAAAAATTAAAGCTAGACCTGACTGAGAACTACTTAACGAATTTTTTTTTAATTTATACGGTTTCAACCATACCTGTATTTTTCTATGTGGGATTGACATTATTAAATTATTAGGTAATATTTGATTACTGTTACAGATGTGAAACTAATCATGTAAGAAAAATAAGTTGGATTTCGAAACAACTGTTGATATGTTCCCTGTGTCTTGACTAGCTTGGTGTTTCAATATTGACTCCGAAAATTAAGTTATGGAGGAAAATACGTAAATCCAAGATGGCAAGGATACGTCCCCCTTAAGGCTCCCGTCTACCTCGAGTTCTTTTGCGCGTTTGAGGTCAAGAAGCGCGGGAACGATAAGGACGAAACGCCCACGAGCAACAAGTGCACCATCGTGCAGTGTTCTCGTGCAGTTACCGTGACATTCAGCGGCAAACCGATCATTTTGTCGGTGGAAAAAATCTGTAAGAAGTTTCGATGCAGGGCCCTTGAGTAGTTTTGTATGCAACTGGCGTGTATATTTTGAGATGCAGCGCTTTGAAAAAGCAGTTTCTAGCCATTTCGGAGTACTATGAGATCGTGTTTCTGATGAGACTTGCGTCTTGAAAACACTCAAAAGCCCTCGTATGAAGTGTGTGTTCTTTTCGTAAACCAGTGCTTTGGACGCACGTTTTGTAGTTTAGTGGAAAAAAGAACATGTATTTCTAGCACACTGAACTGCAGTTCAAACGCCAGGTAGGCAAGCCCCTTAAATTATAGGTTGTTCACGCTAAAGTGAGCACTTTTGAAATCCCTCTCATTTGGAATAACAACCAATAAACGTATTTTATTTTAGCCTTAGACGTTAACTTCCGAGTGTGGTGGAATATACACACTGTGTTTATTACTTACATGACACTATTTATTTAAAAAAAAAGTAGTTGGGTAAAAAATGACTGGAAGGAAAAAGTAACTAGGACCTCAAAAGTGCTCACTTTACCGTGANAAAAAAAAGTAGTTGGGTAAAAAATGACTGGAAGGAAAAAGTAACTAGGACCTCAAAAGTGCTCACTTTACCGTGAACAGCTTCTAGTTAATATAATAATGTCGAAATAAAAATGTTATGTAAACATTTGTGAATACTGAAATTAATTGTTTTACTTCCTGTTTTTATGCAAATAAGTATAAGAATTAACAAATTTGTATAACATTTATTTTCTATTAATTTCACAGTTTTTTTACTTGACCAAAGCATTAATAACGTGATAAGGCCCATAGTAATGTAAATTTTATATGTGGTGGAAGAATACACAATGTGACACACATTTAAAATCAACCTTTGGTAAATACTACTGCCCCTATATTTGCACTATTTTAACGGTAAAACTGACTAGTATGCACACAGTAATGTCGGTATTGATGAAGAAGAATTAATTCCGCGTCTAAATGTTGAATTAAAATTGTGTGGTAAACATTTGTGAACAGCGAAATCATTTTTAAATGCATATAAAGGCAAGAATTAAAAAATTTGTGTAAACTATTTATTTTTACAATAATTTCACAGTTTCAATNTTTAAATGCATATAAAGGCAAGAATTAAAAAATTTGTGTAAACTATTTATTTTTACAATAATTTCACAGTTTCAATTGACCAACGGATGAATCAAGTGATCAGGTCAGTGGCAATATTAATTTTACATATAGCGAAAATATACACAATGAGCATACAAGTAGATCTTAAGCAAGGGTTTCAAAAGTGTTCTGTTTACCGTGAAAAGCCTACAGAAGGAGAGTGGTTTTCCAAAGAGCACTGCCCTTGACTATACAGCAAACAGATCTCATTAAAAAGTAGTACACACACAACCAAAATTGTTATAAAAGTACGATTTGTGCTGCATATGAAAGAACAATGCATATATTTTGTGACTTTGTAAAATATTTTGCTATAATTAACTAATGTAAATGTTAAAAAATTATTTATAAGAGTTTATATTTAATAATAATGTAAGCGTATTTCCTTTTTTAATGCTTTCGAAAGCACNTTAAATGCATATAAAGGCAAGAATTAAAAAATTTGTGTAAACTATTTATTTTTACAATAATTTCACAGTTTCAATATTAATTTTACATATAGCGAAAATATACACAATGAGCATACAAGTAGATCTTAAGCAAGGGTTTCAAAAGGCTGTTCGGTTTACCGTGAAAAGCCTACAGAAGGAGAGTGGTTTTCCAAAGAGCACTGCCCTTGACTATACAGCAAACATCTCATTAAAAAGTAGTACACACACAACCAAAATTGTTATAAAAGTACGATTTGTGCTGCATATAAAAGATGAATGCATATATTTTGTGACTTTCTAAAATATTTTGCTATAATTAACTTATGTAAATGTTTAAAAAATTATTTATAAGAGTTTATATTTAATAATAATGTAAGCGTATTTCCTTTTTTAATGCTTTCGAAAGCACNTTAAAAAATTATTTATAAGAGTTTATATTTAATAATAATGTAAGCGTATTTCCTTTTTTAATGCTTTCGAAAGCACATTTTGATAGAAAACCTTTAAGTAAAGCAGATATAATCTAATTTCTATGGTTATACATAGGAAAAATTGGTACCAGTATTAATAACATGTTTATAATAATTGATTTTGCGTACACTTACTCCAGTCATAAAGATGATAACTTTCGTGACTGAAATGGATGGGCTTGAAATGATTATTAAAAATATTTGTAAGCGTTGCTACTAGTATTAGTACATAGAACCAGAGTAATTATTATGATGAAGTTGCTTGATGTTTATTTGTCAGGCAACTTAATTATGTACCGGTAATAACTTAGGGCTATGCAGTTTTATATTATATTTAATAGAGCTACTCAAGTTTCCATTAACTGAAGGCGATGACAGCAACAACATTTTAAGATATTCGAGATATGCCAACTAAACACAATAAAAAATTTGGTTGCTTATTCTCGTGCGGTTTGTAATATTTTTTTTAATGAAACAGTTAAAAATTCCTATTTTTACGCGCGTTTACCTTCCTTTACATTCGCTCAAAGTAAAAGGTGTGATAACGTCTTCTGCCTATTTCTTAAATAAGGAATCGCGTCGCTAAGTTTGTAGGTCGAATTCTGAAACATCCAGTGCAAAAACAGAGAGAAAGTAGGAACTAACGAGATTTAAAATATGCACAAATAAATAAATCAAACTTCTCTACACACAAGCGCGCATGTAAGCTGTTCATGGTAAACTCAGCACTTCTGAAAGCTCTGCTTAAGATCTATTTCTATGCACATTGTGTATTCTTACACCAAATGTAAAATTAACACTGCCGTGGGCCTGATCACTTTATTCATGCGTCGGTCAAGAGAAGCTGTGAAAGTACTAGAAAAATGAATGTTTTACAAATTTCAAAATTGTTAGACGTATATANGCGTCGGTCAAGAGAAGCTGTGAAAGTACTAGAAAAATGAATGTTTTACAAATTTCAAAATTGTTAGACGTATATATATACCTATGTATTAAAAGAACAAAAAGGACAATAAATAATTTCAGTGTTTATAAATGTTTACCTAGCACTGATAATTCAAGATTATGACGTAGAACTACTTTCACTCAGTCGCTACCAACTTCACTGGTTGCATGCCGGATATTTTGCCAGTTAAAATGTTTGCAGTTAGGGGCAGCGACATTTTTCAAAGTATGATTTCAAAAGTGCTCGCTTTACCGTGAACTGCCTTTACACATACACACACAGCCAAAGCGGTGCGTATGACTGGCGTGGTAGCATACAACACTTGTTAACACACACTCTATGAAATACTGTTGATTGATATTTCGACGCTGAAATCAAGAAAACAGCTGAAGACCAGTAGGAACTTGTGTTTTAATATCGGCGAAATGCAGTTGCCGGCGTAATCGGCAAGCCTCCGCTAATGCCAGGCCTCTTTAGCCAGTTTGGAGAATTTTCGTGGTTTTTAAAGTTTCCTTTGGAATACATATACCGACACTGTAATTTATTTTCAGCACACGGAAAGAACGCAAAAAGGCTGGCGGTGAAGTTGGAGCGTCAACAAAGCGAAACGTTACCTTCATTACAAGAACATACAAAATCGTCATAAAATTTCTGAAAAATTACGTAAATGACTAGCCATAAGCTATCTTATAACAGTGTAAGTAAAAAAATGTGCATTTGATGAATCAACGTTATCGTTGTTTCATAACAAGGCAATTTTTATTGTAAAAATAAAGCGATATATGCACATAATACGGCCTTTTTTCAATACCACTAATGTACCCAAGTAAAAAATTATTTTGAAAAACCCTGAATATAGATAAAAAGAACTTAGGCCTACAGGTTAACACTGTGACCTACATTACACAGACTTTGGTAGAGACAGTGATTTTATCACTGGAAAAGTTGACTAGGCGTACTTCTTTGATTCGATATACTGTTTAAATGTCCTAAGGTCAATTTTCGTTACCTCTGTCCTCCGCAGATGTGTAAAGCTATTTACCCATTTGACTGATCGAATGGGAACTCTGTTGGGCTGATACAGAACACATGTGATTCATCTATAAATAGCTTAGCAGTATCAAAAACACACAATCCAATAATAAGTGTAGTAGAAGGTTACATTGTTTTGAAAAGCATATACTTTAAGACGCCTGGGCGTCTCCCCTATGCATCCTACGAAGCACGACCGAAAAATGTCCACATCTCGGTGGAAATAATTACTTGCAGCTTGAAAAAGGGAACGTCGTGGTGTTCCTTTACCTTAAATTGAAGTTGGAAGTTTCATCTGCTGGCATGTAAACCTCTACATCCTTGTCGAAAAAAAAAATGCTAGAGATAAACAGTAAAAAATGGCATGTTTCCGCATCGCACATTTTTAGTTCGTTTACACCCTGCAGCACAGTCTAGTCCTCTGGTTTGTTTCAAAACTAAAATAACTTCATTGCACTCTACAAACATTTTACGATAAATCTTCAGACTAGCTAGACATTTCATAGTATCGCGTGAGAGGTCTTAATCTCTTCTGACACTCCTGCAACAATCATACATCACAGTTTGAATTTTTCTTCTCTTGAAGGAAATTAACACGGGAATAATGTTACTTAGGTAAATTATATTGAATTTATTTTCAAGTTCGATACTATTTCTGGAAGTGTCTTGAGTCCCCAAAGGCCCTCTTCCCCCTTATGACTGCGTTCCAGGTTACATTCTATGTACATCACATAATAACATAACAGTTGTTCCAACATAACATCACAAAANCCTAGTGCAGCCGGCCGGGATCAAACCCACGACCTCCCGATTGCGAGTCAGGCACGCTACCGCATGAAAAAAAAACACACTTTACGTTTTGCTCCACGGAAAATACTTATTTTGATTCTGGGAAGTTATCAGGCATCCAGTAATAAATGGAATATATAACAAACTTGAAAATTTATCTCAGTATCAAATAACTGTTTTAACAGTAAGAATATAATTGTATGACCGTATCAATTTACGTAGATTTGGTTAATGTGATTCAGCATGTTTGTAGGAAATTTAACATGCGTTGTTATTGAACTGTTTCAAGTGCAAGTCTGTTGTCATTGAATAATTCACTAGCCAAATACAATTCTTTGTGTATTTTGAAATTAATAATTGAATTATATTTGACATTTGCTTAAAAATTTGTTACTATTAAAATATGCAAAAACTGTGTTTATATAGTATTAAAAAATATTTCAAATTTACAATACATATTTTTGTAGAAAAATAANAAATATGCAAAAACTGTGTTTATATAGTATTAAAAAATATTTCAAATTTACAATACATATTTTTGTAGAAAAATAAATAATGCGGAGATTTGTTGGTATATTTCATAAACTTATTATAATTATTTTTAATTTCGATAAATGCAGAAAATAATAATGTTACTCTACATAATACGCTCAGAGGTCTTACAAGCATGTAAAACAGGGAGAAAAAAAGTGTGTAGATGTTGAGCAGAGCTGTGGCGTGCGCAACAGCTGACTGCCCGAAGAGTACAGATGAGGCCTGCCTCGCTGGCGTCTCAGGATCTGGCAACACTGTCGCGCAGGGCCGAAGGAACAAGGTATGCGGAGGGGGGAAGCCCATCAAACACTTCGCGTGTCAGGAGGGTCAGCCAGAGAGAAGTGTACTGCATCCTCACACCACTCTCGCAACTGAGCGCCTTGCATCACTGAAGCACGCTCCTCGGCGCGGGGGTGGTACAAGCCCTAGGGAGGGCTCTTGTCCATTCCAGTTGTCTTTCATTTGAATTGCGGTGGAAAAAAGAGGCTAACCCCCTCCCTCCGCACCAATACAATTGTCGTCCATAAGCCGTGCTCGCTTTGATCTTAGGGCAAGCCCTGGTTCCCATTAACATTTAACCTCCCTCCGACTCTGCCTGCACAGAGATCGTGGANACACACAAGGCCGCTGGCGCGTGCCACGTTTGTTTTGATGGCGAGAGGTTCGCTTCCTGCTAAGCCGTGTTCCAACGTCGCCTTAATAGTTTTATCCTCCCTAACCCCTCCACAGTGACTACACCCATGGATGGGCTTCCTGGCCGCCGGGTGAATGACCTCCGCGGGACGCGGGGTGCGACGTTCAGACGTCACCGGGCCCCAGCAACTCGAATAAGGAAAATGAATCCCTCCGATGATACCCGAAGTCGAGGTACTACATACGGTAGTTTTATGTCAAAACAAGTATAAAACGCTTGTGATACGTGACATATTTAGGAAACAGCCAAAACACGACATACATGGGATGGGATAAACAGCTGCTACCAGTAACACGAAGCAAAAGCGCAAGTGGGTCCGATATATGATACAGCATTATACCGATACAAGTAGCCCCCACCCCCAACCTATCACCGAACAAAAAAAAATTGTCCATCGCAAAGCCTCAAACGATATGTTTATCTGTAACTATAACTATTAAGAGGAATCCCTAAAACTAACACCTTAAGGTCACGCCTGATAATAAGGAAGCATAGCGACGGCCCCTCCCAAAACCTGCGATACGCATTTCCCGGGAAGCTGAATTTCTCGCAAATTAGACCTGCAACAGTAGGATATTATCACACGGAATGTAAGTCAATGGATTAAACCACAGATGCCGCTTTGTACTTTCCTCTCTTTCCTTTAAGGAAACTGCGCTGGAGAGACCTACACATGCTGTATTTAATAGTTTTAACTTTTTTTCTCTCTCTCTTTGAATATATTTAATAGGATACAACTAAATGTGGCAGCTGTAGATAATTGTTATTTTTACCTTTCCTGAGAAAAAGTCGTAGTCACAGAATATACAGGATAGAACTGAACTCTACCGACAAACTTCGGCAGGTGATTTCTCACCACAAAAAAATAGGTCGAAAAAATATATATACGACCTATAGCCTGCGTCTATTCCCGAAATGTGTAAACCTTTGAAAGTGTGGCTGAAGCTTACATTTATTGCTCGTCGTAACACAGCCAGAACGAATGTGGCATTTTTGGGTAGTTCCCTGCGGATTAATAACCGACGATACATATTTAAAAAAACGTTCGCCACGAGTACTAACCCTACATGCGATCGTTTTCGAAAAATTAAAGCATAATGAATTGCAACATCTGCGGTGCTATATCACAATGCATTAATTTCTCGAAAACGGTGGTGTTTAGCGTAAAAACACAATACGGGTTTTTCATATAGGGCCTACCACGTACGGTAGATTACTAAGCCGCAGGAAGAAACAAAAAATATCGGACAGTTACAATTTTCAATTCACAAATGGGATTTCAAAGTTATCCGTTTTTTATGGAAGGGGGTCGATAACCGCACCCAATTGTTTATGGTCTGCACATCATCGTTCAATAATGCATTAGTCAGAAACTCAGAGGTTTGTCGTGCAATCTGGCTGTGTTACGAGCAATCAACGCCAGCTTCAGCTACACTTTCAAAGGTAGTTACACCCTTCGGGAATAGATTCAGTTCCATCCTGTGCATATACTGAGACACGCGTAAACACGCCAACACTGATTTTACAGACAATATTTTACTATGGGTTCACCTAAGTACCAGAATCATATGCCACACCAAGTTTTCATTGTTAATGGCAATCCTTACGAACAAGTAATAAAGACATCCGATAAACCAAGGACGGAGAGGATCTACCGAACTTAAATTCGCCACTACCATATAATAGGGCGTTGTCAGTAACCACCAATAATTCAAATAAGTTCAATCATCAAAAATTTGAAAGGAAACCCCACTGAAAAAAATATCCGTCTTCAAGGAGAACAATGGAATGGGACCGCAACATTGTATGCGGAGTGTGCCGGATAAATAAACAGTGATTAACGGTAGTTCTCACACTGTGCGCCATTATTTGGCCGTGGGAAACGGGGGGAGGCACAGCTGTACCTGGCAGAACGTTCCCACATTTGTGCAAACACTACAGAGGCCTGCAAGCAACACACTCACCCGGCCGCTGTCCCACAAACACATCCTACCTTGCAGTCTTCTTTTAGGTTTCCGGAATGATTTTTTTCTTAAACCTTCTTAGACCCGCATTACTTTATGGTAGAAATACTGGAAAATCGCGAAAAAATGTTGCAGCGACATATCTTCCAAAACTTCCTACGCTTCGTGATCCTTTTGATTGGATGATGAATTCCTGACTGTTTTGGTACTTTACAGATCAATCAATCATAAATCTTCGAGTGTCAGAATTTTCATTTGCGCAGAATAATGGGAAAGTAGCTTCGTGTACACACGGCAACCAATTGACATTTTCTACGCGTGCACAGCACGTTAGAACCTCGCAAAAAAAGTCAACTTTTACCGCGATAAGCCATCGTTAGGGACACCCGATTTTTTCGCGAAAAGATTTCATGACTAGTATTTCAAAACCCTTTATCAAAGATCCTCTTTCGTGACTGGATGATTTCCGCGTTACGCGTCTTAAGTGTTTGCCCGCGAGTCACAGAAGTACAGTATCGAGGCTACCCAATTATGATTGGCTAGTCAAGTAGGGAAATGTCTTATCACAAATACACGCTGCCAATATGCCCGTAGAGTATTGAAATCTAGTATGTGTGGAAATATTTTCGCGAAATTCGGGTGCCCCTATCCGTCGTCTCTATTTACAATTTCTTGCGTTCCAAGTATGATATATTTTTGATACGATCTGTACTTAAGCCTACACGGCAATTTTTTTATTTTTGTTATTACAACCAATAAGCCGTAGGTTTCGTGTTCGGCTATAGTAATATGAACCAGTGATAACCTAGAACAACAGCGCGGTTTACGAATAAACTACCCAAAGGAAAAAAAAACCCATTGGGCACTGAGCCTCGCAGTGCAGGAGGTTACATCGACCAAAAATAACCCTAAAGGACATATGTACACTAGGGCTGAGTAGCTCAACCTTGGGCAATTTGTGGTAGTGATACAATTAAATGTATTCAATGTAGCTACACTCCAAGAAATGATTCNTTCAAAGGTAGTTACACCCTTCGGGAATAGATTCAGTTCCATCCTGTGCATATACTGAGACACGCGTAAACACGCAAACACTGATTTTACAGACAATATTTTACTATGGGTTCACCTAAGTACCAGCATCATATGCCACACCAAGTTTTCATTGTTAATGGCAATCCTTACGAACAAGTAATAAAGACATCCGATAAACCAAGGACGGAGAGGATCTACCGAACTTAAATTCGCCACTACCATATAATAGGGCGTTGTCAGTAACCACCAATAATTCAAATAAGTTCAATCATCAAAAATTCGAAAGGAAACCCCACTGAAAAAAATATCCGTCTTCAAGGAGAACAATGGAATGGGACCGCAACTTTGTATGCGGAGTGTGCCGGATAAATAAACAGTGATTAACGGTAGTTCTCACACTGTGCGCCATTATTTGGCCGTGGGAAACGGGGGGAGGCACAGCTGTACCTGGCAGAACGTTCCCACATTTGTGCAAACACTACAGAGGCCTGCAAGCAACACACTCACCCGGCCGCTGTCCCACAAACACATCCTACCTTGCAGTCTTCTTTTAGGTTTCCGGAATGATTTTTTTTCTTAAACCTTCTTAGACCCGCATTACTTTATGGTAGAAATACTGGAAAATCGCGAAAAAATGTTGCAGCGACATATCTTCCAAAACTTCCTACGCTTCGTGATCCTTTTGATTGGATGATGAATTCCTGACTGTTTTGGTACTTTACAGATCAATCAATCATAAAGGTTCAATCTTCGAGTGTCAGAATTTTCATTTGCGCAGAATAATGGGAAAGTAGCTTCGTGTACACACGGCAACCAATTGACATTTTCTACGCGTGCACAGCACGTTAGAACCTCGCAAAAAAAAGTCAACTTTTACCGCGATAAGCCATCGTTAGGGACACCCGATTTTTTCGCGAAAAGATTTCATGACTAGTATTTCAAAACCCTTTATCAAAGATCCTCTTTCGTGACTGGATGATTTCCGCGTTACGCGTCTTAAGTGTTTGCCCGCGAGTCACAGAAGTACAGTATCGAGGCTACCCAATTATGATTGGCTAGTCAAGTAGGGAAATGTCTTATCACAAATACACGCTGCCAATATGCCCGTAGAGTATTGAAATCTAGTATGTGTGGAAATATTTTCGCGAAATTCGGGTGCCCCTATCCGTCGTCTCTATTTACAATTTCTTGCGTTCCAAGTATGATATATTTTTGATACGATCTGTACTTAAGCCTACACGGCAATTTTTTTATTTTTGTTATTACAACCAATAAGCCGTAGGTTTCGTGTTCGGCTATAGTAATATGAACCAGTGATAACCTAGAACAACTGCGCGGTTTACGAATAAACTACCCAAAGGAAAAAAAAACCCATTGGGCACTGAGCCTCGCAGTGCAGGAGGTTACATCGACCAAAAATAACCCTAAAGGACATATGTACACTAGGGCTGAATAGCTCAACCTTGGGCAATTTGTGGTAGTGATACAATTAAATGTATTCAATGTAGCTACACTCCAAGAAATGATTCGCAAATTTACTAAGTGAGTGTATGCGTAGAGTAAGAAAGCCCGAATGGCAAAGTTATTTCCCATACATTCATGCTAGCGTTCCTACATTTTCTCAGGAAACGGTCAAATGCGTCGGAAACTTCCCAACTTTGTACAGTAGCGTCGCTAAATATTCCATATTTATAAAGCCAGATCTGTGGTATTATTTCCATACGGTATATGGGTTAAAAACTTCCAATGCAATTTAGGAAGGTTACCAGAAAATTTTTTTAGAGTGTATTTAGCAGTATTTTGACATTCACGGTCTCACACTCGGTAAGTTCCGAAACTAACCATCAAACAGAATAACGTCACAAAATAGTTTCTTTCTGTGACTAACTAAAGGTCGGACAGTAAAATAAAAATAACGATATTTCTAGTTTAATGGCCAAAAAAATTCAATAACATGGGTTTTAAAAATATATGAAGACATAGAACTACTTCTGATAATTCGTTGCAGGGTGTTCGCAGTTGATTCATAATTTTTCGACCAACTGTAGAAAATGAAAACCCTTCCAATAACAACATACATAGTAACGAGTGCATTGACTGAAACAAGACGTGATCATAGCAAAATTTGCAGCGATATGGAAACGTATTTCTAAGTCTTATCTTCGTCTAACCGGTGGGATATTTAAATTTGTGAACACTGAATTAATTCCATTCAGCGTACGTTTGTTTTTAAAAACACACAAGAATAGTAATCAACAAATTGATAACGTAGCCTACTTACTTTTCTAGCAATTTCATAGTCTCACTTCACAAGCGCACGAATGAATTGATATGATATTATCCATGGTAAAGTTGATTTTTCCATTGCGACGTAAAGAAACAAAATGAGCAGCGATCAAGCCCGAGCTATCTGCTGCGAGAAATACGTTGAATACAAGTGCAACGCGTACAAAAAAATAATAATAAGAGACTGCAACACTTGAACCCAGAAATTTATGCGCGATGGAACGGGATAGTAACGAATAAATTCACACATTTACTAAGCTATACAGGATACGTGAGTAACAGAAAATAAAAACATTCGTACAGTAAATGAGTATGGACACCTGTTGTTCGTGAAATAATTCGCGCGAGGGATATATATTTCAGAATTAAGCTACTTCGGTATTGAACGCCCGTGAAGACGCGTGTAAAAAAAAAGGATCTCAACTATAAAGCGTTCTGAAATACAACCAGTAGTAAAATCTTATCGGGATAAAAAAAACAGGTTTCCATATAAAACCGTGTAAAAAGACTACAGTTAAACTACGAAATTACTTACTTGGCAACACTGGAGTAGTACCGCGCCAACCAACTCGCTGCCAGAAACAAGCCCGTTTTGTTCGTTTTACGCCAGCCCGCGCACGCGCAGGGCGACCGATTTCACATGAACTTCCGGCCACGCGTGTAGCTGAAGCGGCGATCGCATTGCCGGCTCAAGGTCGAGCACGGCGCGCTGTTGAAAACAGGCACGTTTATTTGTTTCTCATCACGGCCAAATGCAGTCCTGACAATAGCTCAGCGACACAATTTTTTTTTCTTTCAAAAGGAGAGTCTGAGGTTCAATGCAAGGACGCAGTAATTACTTAAGGACACTGGTTACCAAAAAATTTATTATTTTATATTTGTACAAAATACCGTTGAACTTGTAGGCATTACTTATAAGTAGAGATGGTGGTTTATCATGGGAAAAGTTGACTGTTTGCTAGGACTCAACGTACTACGTACACATGTCCGACAGTTTTCTTTCCTTATTGGCTGTCATGCATGTATGAAACTACTACCCCATTTCACTGGGCCAATGAGGATTCGTGATTGGACTGCAAACAACTTGATCACCCAATCGTGAAAGAATAAACTAGTTAGAGTGTTATAGAAAATAGGTTGGCTCAAAAAATCTTCGCAGTTTTTCATCATCCCCACTTATAAGTATTCATCTTTTGCTTAAAAAGTTTAAGATCGCATTGCTTTTGAACTTTCGCATGTCACATTCACAATTTTAGTGTTTTTCGGATGTACAAATAAAATATACCAAAACATTTATAGAAAACATAACAAAGGTGTCTGAAAGGTCAAGCCTTAATTAATTTAAAGACATACTTAGCAAAACTTATGTTACAAAAATCATTGACAGCTACAAAATTTTTTTTGCAAAAGTTTCCTTATTTTGACAAATTTTTAATTTCACAGCATAATTTCGGTAAGGAAGTTAGTCTTTATCTTTGGTACGTATCGAAAATACAAAAACAGTACCTATTTCGTACAAACATAAAAATTATTTTTCTTGGTTACCAACACCCTAAAGAATACACAGGTGAAACAGTCGCTCATTCCGCGAACCTCAACCGCACACGCCAGCAAAATAATGGCGGCACTTGCCACAAACATGTCGGAACGCCGTTCGCGAGTCAGCGCTTGGGAACTTACTTGCCAGCGGGCAGCTCAGCCAGTAGAGGACGTTTCGCAGCCCGCAGTTAGCCAATCAGCCACAAAGCCCGCTTCCTGAGCCTCGCGCAGCCGATCAGACGACGGGTACGCCCACATCAAAGGAACAACCGCGTTATTTCGCCTCCCGTGTGTTTATCTACTCTGTAATAGGGATGGGACCTAAGTGCGCCTCAGGGCAGAGCTGGCATGCAGGAAATATTCTAACTACAGGACNCAAAGGAACAACCGCGCTATTTCGCCTCCTGTGTATTTATCTACTCTGTAATAGGGATGGGACCTAAGTGCGTCTCAGGGCAGAGCTGGCATGCAGGAAATATTCTAACTACAGGACACATGCACCGCGTCTTTCCTGGGATCGGACCAGCATGGTCGCGATTCGTCTATGCTGACTTCTAACCTGAACTACGAAGGGAGGGGTAAAACGCACTACACTTCAACTAGGTGGCATGTGTTTCAAATATTGTTCGACACAGCGACTTCGGTTTACCGAAATATTGGCAGCGAAGCCATCAACCTGGGATCAGCACTGACGTTATTTAGACGGAAAAATTCAGTTAAAAAAATATATTACTTACATGTTACTTAATTTCCGAGTTGCTATAATACACAGGAAAAAGTATAATTTTGTGGCAACAGTATTATTTTACTACAACATTAATTTTTTTTTGTTATCTTTGAGCCGTCAGTAAGTAATGTTGCTGTTAATGTAATATAATTTTAAGTTATTATGTTAATGTATCATTAAAATAATAACGTAACAACATTATTATCCTTTTTGTACTGTGAACTTTAAGATGGTGTTTATGTTGCGGCAAAACAAATTTTGTGTTGAACTGATGTTAACCTTGGCGTTAAAAATTTGCTGGTATTTTTTTGCTTTAAAAGACATTCCGGTGTACAATAAATTAAGCACTATTATTTTGACACAAAAAGAAATATTACCAACGTAAAAAAAATATTAACAGGCAGAACGTAAAAAAAAAATATTAACAGGCGGGAAGGGGATCGAATCGGCGGCGCCGTGAATGTATAACGTCCTCCACTTCACAAGCCCGACGTGTTACCAACTACGCTATTTCAACATGTCTGGCCAAGTTTCGTATTGTGGAGTGAATAAATACAACATAGCGACAAACTGCAGTTCTCTTTCGTTACGTGGAAATACTTTAGGTTCTGTAAATATGTGCATAATTGGCACACGTAACCTGCTTTCCAAGGATTGAGAGCTGGTTTAAGCTACGTTTAGTTTTCAAACTATGCTTTAAAATTTAAATACAGTGGTTTCATTTCACGAGGTTATCAGTGTTCACTTCCACCCGCCATTTAACGACAAGTCAATGTAATCTTGTTGGACATTTCTTTAATGTTGCAGTAACACAAAATATTTTGTTCTTCTAGAGACTTTTAACGTAATACAACATTTGGTTGCGGCAACAGCAATATAACGACATAAAGCATATGTNGGGTAAAAAGCACGACACTTCGACACTTCGACTAGGTGGCATGTGTTTTTCAAATATTTTTCGACACAGTGACCTCGGTTTATCTAAATGTTGGCAGCGAAGCCATCACCCTGGGATCAGCACTGGCGTTATTTAGATGGAAACATTCAGTTTAAAAAAAATATTACTTACATCTTACTTAATTTCGGAGTTGCTACACAATAATACACAGGAAAAAGTATGATGTTGTGGCAACAGTATTATTTTACTACAACATTAATTTTTTTTTTGTTATCTTTCGCCGTCAGTAAGTAATGTTGCTGTTAATGTAATATAATGTTAAGTTATCACGTTAATGTATCATTAAAATAATAACGTAACAGCATTATTATCCTTTCTGTACTGTCAACTTTAAGATGGTGTTTATGTTGCGGCAAAACAAATTTTGTGTGAACTGATGTTAACATTTGCGTTAAAAATTTGCTGGTATTTTTTTGCTTTAAAAAACATTCCGGTGTAAAATAAATTAAGTATTATTATTTTGACACAAAAAGAAATATTACCAACGTAAAAAAAATATTAACAGGCGGGAAGGGGATCGAATCGGCGGCGCCGTGAATGTATAACGTCCTCCACTTCACAAGCCCGACGTGTTACCAACTACGCTATTTCAACATCTCTGGCCAAGTTTCGTATTGTGGAGTGAATAAATACAACATAGCGACAAACTGCAGTTCTCTTTCGTTACGTGGAAATACTTTAGGTTCTGTAAATATGTGCATAATTGGCACACGTAACCTGCTTTCCAAGGATTGAGAGCTGGTTTAAGCTACGTTTAGTTTTCAAACTATGCTTTAAAATTTAAATACAGTGGTTTCATTTCACGAGGTTATCAGTGTTCACTTCCAACCGCCATTTAACGGCAAGTCAATGTAATCTTGTTGGACATTTCTTTAATTGTTCTTCTAGAGACTTTTAACGTAATACAACATTTGGTTGCGGCAACAGCAATATAACGACATAAAGCATATGTNTTGTTCTTCTAGAGACTTTTAACGTAATACAACATTTGGTTGCGGCAACAGCAATATAACGACATAAAGCATATGTGGTGCGCATTAACTGCTTTGCACGACTTGATAGCTGATGCAAATTTAATTTAGTTCTCATACGCTGCTTTAACATTTAAATACAGTGGTTTCATTATACGAGGTTATCGCTGTTCACTGCTGTCCGCCATTTTTACAACGCCAAGTCAGTGCAACCTTGTGTTGGTTGGACATTTCTTTAATGTAGCTGTAAGACAAAATATTTTGTTCTTCCTGTTAATTTTAGCATAGTACAACTTTTGGTTGCAGCAACATTACTTAGAGGCTTTGTTAATATTAACACTTCAACAGTATGTTCGCATTACAGTAATATAAGACTTTGTAAATGGTTAACATTAAGTAACTTTGTCACAACATTATTAATGTTACTACAACGTAAACGGTTAAAGAAATGCCTCAATAGTAATTTTTTTTGTTGCAGCAACATTAGACTTTTTTTTGTGTACGCCTACGCCTACCCTATGTAAACACGGTTCGTCACGCATCTTTCATATGGAACACAACACACGCGCCTAAACTGGCATCTAATCAGGCATACATACCTAAACTGGCATAAACACCCATTAATTACAAGAGACTCGAACCCGGAATCTCGCTGTCCTTAGAAGACCTGTCACATATGTCAAGGAAAGAAGAATTTTTAAAGCAGGAATTCTCTAATTCTTTTGGTGGCACGTTTGGCTTCAAGAAGGTGTGTGTCTGTGTTAATTGTATGAATGCACCACGCCCCAGAACGACTCCTTAACCAGTAATAAGCAGGAAGAGATGTGACCGTATCACGCGCAACCTCGTCGAAAGAAAAAAATTAAAAGGAAGCATTTCATCAACGCGGCAGCTAATAAGTAAACAGTTGTGGTTAGGAATGTTGAAAAAAACATCGATATATCGAAATGAGGACATTATATCAACTATATATCGATATATATCGTCATTATATTTCAACGATATTTTATCGAAACCAATATCTTTTTCAAGGTATAGGAAATAAATATTTTTTAAACGCTCTTTTAACTAGCTCTGTTTTGTATATAAAAATTGAAATAAAAATTACTATGTTTACTTTGGCAACATGCACAAAAAAACAGGCATCGCATCTTCTGCTATGTCTCGTGTCCTCAATATGAGTTATTCCAAGTTGTTTTACATTTGTCAAGTCCTTTAGTACATAAAATATTCGGATTCCTATGTAATGAAAATCAATCATTTTCTTTTNTGTTTTACATTTGTCAAGTCCTTTAGTACATAAAATATTCGGATTCCTATGTAATGAAAATCAATCATTTTCTTTTGATATATCGTTTCATAAAACAACACTTTTTTTTTATAAATAACCTGTATAAATATTATCGATATATTTTCCGATATCAACATCCCTAGATGTGGCCTAACACCTGAAAAATCTAGGCTGCCGCAAAAATAATTCCTAAAATTNCGATATATCGTTTCATAAAACAACACTTTTTTTTTTATAAATAACCTGTATAAATATTATCGATATTTTTTCCGATATCAACATCCCTAGATGTGGCCTAACACCTGAAAAATCTAGGCTGCCGCAAAAATAATTCCTAAAATTCACGTACGTATTTCTAAAAATAGTTGTGGAACAACAACGCTCACGTAAGCAGCTACACGACATTCAAAGATGAATACAGATTAGTTATTGGCTAATACAATGATCGTGTGCTGCGTCATTTATTTGCTTGTTTCGTTTTCTCGCTTGAGATACTGGCTNTAGTTGTGGAACAACAACGCTCACGTAAGCAGCTACACGACATTCAAAGATGAATACAGAGTAGTTATTGGCTAATACAATGATCGTGTGCTGCGTCATTTATTTGCTTGTTTCGTTTTCTCGCTTGAGATACTGGCTCGTTCCACTTCGGGAGAGTCGGGGGAACCTCCCGATTAGAGGTTCCTCCCCCTTCAACCCCTCCCCCACGTACAAACATCGACCAAGAGCCCAGATATTACGAGTTCGTGACCTGGGCGGGTCTCGAATCCATTACCGGTTTAGCCCTGTCAACACGTGAGCGTTACGCCTTAGCCATCAAGGCCGCCGAGGGACCCAGTCATTCGCTGAAAGTAGCGAAAGCGAACAGCTCACCGTGGTGGAAACTACTCGACGTAAACTGTGTTCCTGTCCCCTACGCAAGGCAGGGAATATCATTTCTAGTTTATGTCAAAGTGGCCGCCTAANGGTTGAAGGAAGTTTGCCCGTCTAAGGCCTAAAAGCGTGGGAGCGCTAGGGGCGACCGAGACATGCGCATCAACTCTCTCGTCGCCTCTACGCGCAAAGTTCTGAGCTGGTGTGCAGTCTTGCCGTCTATAACGCGCTTCTATGAGACTTTCAGCGGAGACCCTACCATTTTATGACGTAATAATAAAAATAAATGTTTGATACACGTCCCTATTCCTTTGTTTAATGTTTTGTACCGGAGTGTTCATGACCTTTGTAAACACCCGTTTCAGGCATTTTCACTATCACAAAAACATGCTTTAGAGAGAGATGTAGGAACTGAAAAACGTATAGAGACGCGTAACGTTTATTAAATGTTATTCGTGAGCAGACCTCACTCAGACACGTTGGGCGATTTTTTAATAAAACTTTTTCTGTCGAAGTTCTCTATGCCGTTAAGCGGCCTTCCCAGGCGGCAGCCGCGAACTACATAATCTATGTTAAACGAAATTCCTTCTCATTGCATAAATTTTAAAGAAAACTATTTCAAACAAAAAACATTCTGACGCGATTTTCTCAGAGAATATTGCCATGTGGAATTATTTTTAAAAACATTTATTTATTCGCTTTTTTTGTTGTTATATCTAAATTTCAATACATTTTAGAAAAAAAAAATAAACAAAGAATTGGCAAGATGTCTTAACACAGCAACATTCCTTAAAAAATTTCACGTAGAACAATTTTTGCTTCAAATAGTTATCTTTAAAATTGACGCAATGAGGAGGAATTTCGTTCAACGCTGATTCCTCATTTGAAGTTCGCGGCTGCCGGCTTCCCGGGTTTTCGCACGCGGGAATCGTGCCGGACGATGCCACTAGTCGGCGGGTTTTCTCGGGGATCTCCCGTTTCCCCCGCCCTTTCAATCCGGCGTTGCTCCGTACTCACCTCAATCACACTCGCTGTTTAGAAGCGCCCAAATCTCTTCACTCACTCACGTTTATGTTAACGCTGTCCAAGTGTCCAAAATGTTTTTTCTATATTTACAGGATAGTTTATTTCTTTGTAATATTATAAAATCGAAAAAAAAATTATATTTCTAAAACAGTTGATGCGCCGCCGATCTGCGGTGCGGGAGGTTCTGGATTCGAATCTTAGGTAAAATGCATGGGTGTTAGTTTAAGTAATGTCCTAAGTTGGTTTGTAAGTCGTCCCCCCACCAAGCCTACAGGCATTACACCGGGAGAAGTTAAAAAGCCCTTTCCAATACAATATAATTTTCAAAACAAAATTAAAGCAATATAATTTTAATCTCATATCTGGTTTCAAACAAATTTAAAATTGTTAACCACGTAGAATATTTGGCTAGAGATTAAAATATTCCCACTTCAAAATTTCAAACTTCTTAATTCCTCGTCCATTATATTCTGGACAGTTTCGTTGCATTATACATATATAAAAACAACAGCTGCCCAAGTATTATTGCGTATTATCATTATTCCATGGATTGTTACTGAAAATTTGAAAATGTTGACTGCCCAGTATTGCATACGCATTTGTCGTAAATTAGGCAGCTTATACTTTTGTATGTTTGACTACCGTATAGTCTATGTGTCGTCAACCACGTTGTATGCTTTCGTCCTGTACTCTTACTACTGAAAGATAAGATTTTTACTTTTTACGTGAACAAATTTGCATGTGCGTTCTGTTAAATATCTTTAAATAATCTAGTTACTCTAGTTAAATTACTCTAGTTTATAACTTGTATTTTTTATAAATGTGCGTAATTTCTGGCCTTTATTGAATGCCGGGCTGTTAACAAACTGCCAAATTATTAATAAATAATTAAAAATAACGAGAAAGTAATAGGTGCCCATGTACAGATGGCAATCTTGATCAGTGTTAACGGGAATTTTTACGGACAGGAGCGCCTGTTTTTTTTAGCGAAAATATTTCAGGACAGTTTGTTTTCCAAAACACTAGAGTGCAGAACCATTTTCGTGATCGGGTGCTTTTTCATTGCCACGCGTCGTAAGTGTCTGCCTGCGAATTACGAACATTCAGTGTCGCGGTTACTTTATTCTCATTGGCCCAGTTAGGTAAGAAAATGTCTTCCCACAAAGACACGTGGCCAATGACTAAAGGAAAACTGCAAGTGTATAACTATGACCTTGAAGTCAAGCATGCGCATTAATAATATCACAAAAAAAAATATATATATCTGGGGCCCTACTTGCTGGTAGTATACTGTGTTAATAGCGTAGGATATTGGAGTAGGGTCGAAGACATTAAAATTATCCGCGTCTCCCACCCCCCTCCCCCACCCTGTTTTTTTCTGGTTGGAAACAACCATTTTACGGTCAAAAAGTGACTGTCACAAGTTATCGCTTCTTCTTCTTTCTTCGGAGAGAGTCAATGTATGTGATTGGAGGGGGCCTTGTTTGACTCGTCCAATAAAGCGACGGAGCGATAACTTATGCAACTGTAGCTACGTGTTTGTACGCATTACCGCAACACGGAAGACAAAGAGCATGTGGTGCGACCCGAACAGACCCGCCTGAAGTTACCCAGAGTAGCAGGCTAATAAGTGCTTTTATAATTTAAAACTAACCTGCAATAAAACTATACGAATTACTGTTTTAGCAGTTTGATATAGGGCAGTTAGTGAGTAAGTGGCTCGTTCACCCACTTGCACGCGCAGTAGTTACAGCCACGACACACACACACACACACATCGTGCAAACAAAGCCTAACTAGGTCTAGAAAAAGACAACAAAGGGGCAATGCACCGTATTTATGTGCGCACACAGTTTTATAATATTTTGGATGAGAACTATTTCTTACTAGGTATTACCAACACACCTATTTTTTTTCTTTTTTTTTTCCCCCCATATTAACTATAAATGAAATATAATAATTATTTGTAGATAAGTTATAAGTAAAAGTCCAGTTTAACTAACAATTAGATACTTTTATGATAATGGCAATGTAAAACGTTTGTGACACGAGATACATTTATGACACAACCAAACACTTCATGCACGGGGTGATTTCGCATAGGTTTGATTGCAAAAGTGTGAAGAAACAGTGCGGTGAAGTACTCGAGTCGCTGCCCAAGCCTGGAGCGGGTATCGACACGGAGGCTGGGAAGTGTCGCAGGCGAGACGGTGAGGGACACGCGAGATCCAGCAGTCGCCTTGCCGCACGCCCGGTCTGTGTGGGATCGTGTAAGCGCACACCTGCAGGTCTCACGTTCCGTCCTGTTCCGTCACGGCTCATGCGCCTATCCGTCGCTGCTGCTCTCACGTGAAGACAGTTTCCCCGCTGACTCACAATAGTAGTGTATTCAACGGCAGACTTAGCGCAGCGACCAGTCTTATACGCCTTTACCACTTACAACACCACGCACTACTATAACTCGGCCTACTCTAAGAAGTAAAGGGGCCACGTTGGCTGAGTGGTTAGACTTTCACCCCCGCGCCAATGCCCTTTCTGGGTAATGCAGGGGTATAAGTATTTCCTTTAGCTTATCATTGTGTTTTCTATATTATAGCTTTCCTTCCTTTGGCGCTCTCGGCCCACGTAACTTAAGCTTTTTGTTTTTATTACTGTGCATACCACCACCCTTTGATTGATTATTGTTGTATATTATTACAAACTATATTTTATTTTACTGCCAAGCTGCTCGGAGGGTGATTGTGGCGCGGTTGATCCTGCCATCCATCCTGACTCTTCCAGCAACCTGGGGGTTATTCTCTTTATTCTAATGTGTATATTTCTACTCTACTTTTCTTAGCCATTGTATATCGGCTCTACACTATATTATCTGTATCTAGAGATCTGAAAAATTCGCGAGTTCAATGACCTGTAGGCTATACTCCATTGTCGTGTGTGAAATAATGAAAATATCACTGTTCATCGGTTGATTGTTGAATTAGCGGAAGGCTGTGATTTTATCTCCATTTTATTTTATTCAGAGTTTTCCAGGAGGTGAAAACTAACGGGTGGACCAATAGCATAAGCAATACAGACGTATGAGGTTTTGAATTCAAGCTTGTCCCGAAATGAAACCGCAAATTTTTCAGGTCTATCTATATACATTCCTTCGTTTGGCAGCAGCTGAGAGGGGGAACCTTTGGACCTCTTTTAGATCCCCCTCTCCCCGCATATACCATCCTTCAGTCTGGATACTCGTCATTTAGTCATTTAATCTCCTGTTCCATGTTCCATTACAAAATCCGTATATTTCCAGTCTATTTTATCCTGGTTCCTTGCTTAGGTCATTTTTCCTCCGTTGTTTGTTTTCCTTGTACTTTGCCAGATCTGCATCATGTCTTCTAACTTGTGACGGCCTACGCACATCGAAAATTCGCCGAAGTTCAGCTCGCCTTGGAATTCTGTTTCAACATTAGGGTCGTGGACAATGGCTTACCTTTGGTGCGATGAGGCCCGCTCAACTGACCATCTCGCTGCTGTTTCCTGCACGAGTGCTGGACGGCAAATGGCGCGTGGCGCGCTAGTGTGCTGCTTCGAAACTTCGCCTGGTGCCCCTTCCCACCCCTGCGCGTCTCCATGACAACGTAACGCCGGCCAGCCATGACGCCACCAGGAGGCGTTTCCGCTTCGTGAACGTCAGAAATTGTTCGAGAAGTCGACAAGAAAATTGTATAATAGGCTTGTGTTCTCCTCTGCTCGGAGAGACAGGCCAGGGACTTTATTAGAATTTAAAATCATGGGATTTTAGTAAAGATTTAGATCGATTTTGTAATCCCATATTGGGAATTTATATTTTTGTATTTCAAGAAAGGGAAAAATATATCAGAATTTTGTAACTACTATTTTTTACTGTGCAAACCCAAAATAAGCTTTATGATAACCTTTGATGAGACACTAACAGGGGGTCTATATTCCTTGAAAAACGAACATCTTCCTGAGGAAACAGAGACGGAGTCCTATTTAATGTATCGGCAGAAACCATCACAAACTTCTTCAGAGTGGGGGGGGGCGAAGCCCCCCAAACTCATCAGTTGCCTTCTGAAGAATCCTTTGAAAGTTCTACCCATTTGCACTGGGATTACCCAGACTGTGTAGTTGGTCCGCTCCCACTAGAAAATTAATGTAGCGGTTTTACATTTGTCCACTTTAGTTGAGCAGGTCCGCTCCCAGTATCGAAGTTTTTATATTGGTTTTCTTTGTAAGTATTAGGGTGTGGTATCATTTTCAGGGAGAAGTTTCTTCCATTTCTTGCGGATTATTTTGTATCCACAGATCAAACTCTTTTAATCTTATAGAGATTTCCCTTGCGTATTCTTCCATTATTTTTGCCTTTCCCTTGTTGGACATAATATCATGTACGTCACATCCATTTTCTTCAATATTAAGTCTTCTAGAGTATTCAATTCTTAAGTCCTCAATTTTAGGATAATATTTTAGTACATGTAACATTGTGGCATCAGTGTTGCAAATCCTACAGAGAGGGGAGTCTACCAAACTAACTCTCTATAGATCTGCTTTGTAATTTACATCTCCTGTTAAAATCTGTGACATGATAATCAGTCGTTATCAAGTTATGACAGACTCTACCCCGTATATCAGGGAATATTCTGTACGTTGTTCTCCCCCTTCTCCGTGACATCTTATCTCTTCTGCCAAAGGTCCAGCGTCTCTCTTCTGACTTAATTCTTCCTCTCCGCAGTTGCAGATCTTCTATAAATTTCATTCATTAAACTTCCTCGTTCTATTGCTAACAGATCGAGGGGGATTATTCCAACTATAATGTGCAATTCTTCAGTAGATGTTGTCCTCAATGCTTGTGTAATCGCAAGCAATGCAACTCTCTGCATATTCAGTAGAAGTATTTGTGTATGCAATAATCTTGCTTTTTCATACCACACTGCAAATCCGTACAATGTAATTCCCAGGAAGATACTCTTGTACAACGTTATCATGGTTTTAAATCCAAGTCCCCATGATGGTGTGGAAACTGCTCTCATCTTCGTAAAAAAACTTACAGCTTTATCCATGAGGTACCTGATGTCATCCTGGAAGCGTAACTTGCTATCCAATGCCACTCCAAGATACGCAACTGTGCTCTTTATCTTCACTGGTCTTCCCTTGAATTTTATCTGGGCGATCTTTGGAGTCTTCCCTTTAGTAACATTGCAGTGGTTTTCTCAACAGAGAATTTCAACTTGACTATCTTTCCCCATCTCTCGATCTGCTGTAATGTTTCTTCTGTTTTTTTTTTTTCGATTCATCTCGGCTCCATGCTGGAATTATCACAAGTGCAGCATCGGCGTAAGCAAATATCTCGTTTTCTTCTGTCAGCTGCTAATGCATTAGTGAGTCAAAAAAGATGTGGCACAAAACAGGTCCTAGGACCGATCCCTGGGGTCATCCCTTAGACATTATGTTTCGTACACATACATATGTTGTTCACTTTGTGCTGACTTATTAATTTCGCAAAGTAATTCATTATTATCACATAAATATTAGCAGGCCACTCACTTTCAGCTGCCAAAGCACTTCTGGCCACCATGCATTATCGAAGGCTATATTTGTGTAAAGGAAAACTCCCAAGACATAAGATTGTCGAGAGCATTTTACCTTCAGAACCACATCAAGCACACATTTTTCTGTGCCTCTGCCTTTCCGTATGATTTTGGGTTTGTGGGGTCTATCTGGAAAAATGGTATTCTCAAGATATTTTATAAAAGGGGAAATAATCTTGAGAATACCATTTTTCCAGATATTTGGGAAGCATCTATTATGAAGACAATCACTCATGACTGCAAGTAGGTCCTTTCGCATTCTGGGGCACACTTTCTTGACTACTTCAGCAGTTATCGCATCATGCCCAGGTGCATTCTTATTTGTCAGCTCCTTCACAATTCTGTCAAGCTCTTCTAGATCAAAAGCTGCAGTATTCGGAGTTTCTGGCAGTTGTGTAATTTTTTCTCTCTTTATACGATGTGATTCTTCTTCATCTTCTTCGCTGTACTCTGGCAGGAGAGCCTGGATGAGTTCTTCTGCATTATCCTGCTGCTGAGTGGTCAAACTACTCGCTTCCCACCGAGGCGAACCAGGTTCGATTCCCGGCGGGATCGTTGGTCGGCGAGTTTTCTCTGGGATCTCTCGTTTCCCCAGCCCTTGCATTCCGGTGCTGCTCCGTACTCGCCTCACTTCACCTACATCGGCTCTCAAGACCTCGATGTTAAGAGCCGCCAAAATCTCCCCACTACATCTCCACTGTTTTGTGAATGTTTTAAAACTGAAATGAAGCATCGGAATTGTTTAAAATACTGATTTTCTTTAATTAATTTAATACGTTTCCTTAAAAAAAATTATTACTAGACAGTGCCCCTTCCCGGTGCCACGAATCGAAAGTCTAGACCTGCTCCTGCAAAATGGGAAAATACCCCCCCCCCCC
>NQII01001639.1:125707-183027 GCA_002778355.1 Clitarchus hookeri
GGGCATCACCGCTCGCAGGGAGGCCAACTTGACGCGCGAAGTCTCGGCTGACACTACGGGGCGCTGTGCCAACTCAACACTACTGACCGACCAAGCAAATTTTGTTTTCGCACCCACCGAGGAAACCAAACAACTATTCAAACGCCAGTGTCTGGTCCGTCCGGCCGCACGACGCGGATGAACCACGAAGGGCGCGCACGGAGTACGAACTGAGGTCCACGACTTCCCAATCCCTCCCGCCCCCTTCCTTGACGATGCTACCGACCAACACACAAGGGAAACACGTTACTCACCACCCGTCACACGACTCCAAACCAGTGTCGCCAACCCAAGCTCTTAGCACGGCGACCGCTCAGTTCGCGCTGCCAACCTAACACGTTCCTCCGATACGAGGCAAGGGCGATTGCTGCGACACGTGACGCCACTCTCACGCGACACGGGCATCCACTTACAGAAAAAAAATACGTTATCCACCCCCTTCCTCCTCCCTTTTTCTTCCAATGCCTCTTTCGTCGACGACGCTTTTCGCGTCTCTGCGTCTCCATTCGAGACGCTGGGAACCAGTTTGACAAGTGAATTAGCACTGCGAGGGCAGGGGCGGATCCAGATATTTGTGAAGGGGGTTGGAGCCACCCTTTCTAAGTCAGGCTTACTTATACGTAGCTGTTTTTACGTGCACGTGTAAGATATATACACATACACGTACATGCTTGCTGTTTTGGATAAAAATTTTACGAATATAAAAATACTGTACGTAGATGCAGAAAAGTTAATCGAATTATTGATCAAAAGTGAAAAAACTATGCAGGTATATTCCAGTGTAATTAATCTCTAAAATTATATAAACATGTATATTTTTAGTTAGGGAGAAAGAAGATTATGAATAAAGTAATAAATAAACACACAACTTAAAGATCCTTTTGCATGTTATGTACCCTGTTCTTGATGTTTGATGAACAGTTTACCGATACAAAAAAAAACACCACATGCAATGAAGTTAAATTAACAACAGAAAAAGGCACATAATTTGACAGCAAACAATAATGAATGCATGTGTTCTTTAAGAAAAATTACAGAAACTACAATACAATTATAACTTCGCTAACCCTCATCGGCTATCAAGTCCTCGATTTTAAGAACCGACGAAATCTCTCCGCTCCTCTTTCACTCACTAGGATGAATTCTCTGGACATCTTGGGGAACTTGTGGCAGGCACGGGATCGAATTCGTAAACTTCTAATACCTTCTTCTGGACGCACTAATACACNATCTTGGGGAACTTGTGGCAGGCACGGGATCGAATTCGTAAACTTCTAATACCTTCTTCTGGACGCACTAATACACGCCGCACACTATAAGACGCATCCTAAGATGAGAAATTAACTCTAAAAAAAAAACACATGTTTTATATCTCCATAAACTAGAGCTATCCGCGGGTTATCCATGGTCGATTTACAATATAAAACATTACTTCTCATTATAATGTTAGGCGGGACACAAGTACATGCCAAATACAATGAGAGCTTATTTACGCATGTCTGATGCAGACTGCGAACACAAAGGATTTATTAACAAAATCGATGCCAGCAACGTTAGTACTGCCAGCTATTGAGACGAAACAATGTTGCAGTTGATATTTACTCTGGGAATATAATTTACCGCTCTTAAAAATAAAATTGTGCTCTTAGTTACGCATGCAATAAAATATGTCTTTCTCCTTCGAACATTCGCTCTGAGGGTACACAAAAGACAATGCAGGTAATTCTGCAACTGGTGCGACCTTGGGGATGTACTGTGGTCGTGTTTATGGTATCTTTACCACAAGGAAACTGGGCTCGCAAACCCGTCCTCCTTCCAATACCTATTTTATCACTTCTTGTTTAAAAAGTAAACAAAACTACAGTTAATTAAGTTTACTGAAATAATCAAACACATCACAATGGCTCGGAATGAAATTTTAAATTTTTTTATCAGAAATATTTCTAAAACGAGGTGACAGTCCATTAACGCCAGCCAACTCCACTGAATTGTATATAATTAGGACATTTAAGAGAAATATACACTCAAAATGGCGAACAATCACATTTGCAGAAGATGAATAAGCAGAAAGGAAAATTCGTCCTCGAAATGAATATTAATCAAACAAGGAGTGTTAGAAGAAAGTGATCATGTTCATGGCAGGCAGACACGGCCAATGGAAATTGAATCTGGTTGCCTGCTTCACCACACACACGCACCCACACACACGCGCACACACACATCTGCCAAGTGGATGTCACACGGAGCCTCGTACTACCGTTACATTCAGGTGTTCTATGTTCGCATGGAAGCCTCTTTCACAATGCCAACTTTCGTGCCTGTGGACAGGACGTCCCGACCCGAAGAAATAACCCCAATTCCTTATATTCCCGCTTCCTTGCCCACTCGAACTCTGGAGAAGCCTTTTGACTCGCGTGCCCTGAATTGAGAGGACCGTCTCTTCGTCTCCCTCCGCCGACGGCGAAGGACAGATTCATGTACTCCCCTCCAGCGGTTTGGATAGGTTCATTGTCGGCGCATTAGGTCGATCTCCCGGCTGCAGCTGCGGGCACTCCTGGCCCCTATTGTCAGGCGACACAATGCGTGTTTTCCCAAGAGGCGAAGCGCACACACGTCATAGGGCAGCGGGAGGAGCCCCTACACAAGGGCCACCCCGGCCGCCAGCTGCGACTCAGCCAGCACCCAGGACGCCACCATTAAACTCTAGATGCGGCGCACCGATTTTCTTCTGCGTATGTTTCCCAGCCACCTCTCTACTAGTTTCTCCTCTCCCAATAATAAAGAGCATGGTACCCACCTATCTTTCTACTGTAGCATTTTCTCATAATGCATGTAACAATTTTTAATTCTTTCCTGTCGAAAGGGTTTTTACGGTGTCTGTGCCGGTTTTTCCCTTTCTCTTCTAGATGTAGTTAGTTAACTATAAGTACATTAGGGAGGTTTCTCATGGCCAAACTCGGCNAGGTTAGAAAAAAAAACTGCGTATGTTACCGACCCGATTCACCCATCACCAATACAACTGTCTTAGTTGCATGATTCACACTGATGTATGTGAAAAAAAAAACACGCTGACTAACATAAGTAGAACCTTACGCAGGGGTAATAAATTCATTCTTGGTTTATCTAGCTCGNCTTGCATGTTTTTCCTTCCCTTGTAAGCGTAAGGGGTTAGCCCTGAGAAGCAATAATCCCGTTCCTACCGCGGACTAATACATAACACTTAGTTTCAGAGTAGGTTAGAAAAAAAAACTGCGTATGTTACCGACCCGATTCACCCATCACCAATACAACTGTCTTAGTTGCATGATTCACACTGATGTATGTGAAAAAAAAACACGCTGACTAACATAAGTAGAACCTTACGCAGGGGTAATAAATTCATTCTTGGTTTATCTAGCTCGNAAAAAAAAACACGCTGACTAACATAAGTAGAACCTTACGCAGGGGTAATAAATTCATTCTTGGTTTATCTAGCTCGTTTATGTTTTAAAAAGAAAATTCCGAAAGTACCTCTTTATCCAACTAGCTATTGATCTTACTAAGCTTTATACTACTCACGTTAGGAACAAAACGTGTTTTCTTATGGGAAAATTTGGCACAGGAAAAATTTCCGCCGCTAGGTGCGCAGTGTCTCAAAAGGTAACTTTTAATTAATTTTTTAAGCTACGTGAATAACAACACAGAAAGATTTTACTATGTGACGACGTTATTTTATATTTTATTTATGATTATTATAATCATCCTGTTTTTGACGTAGAAAATAGAAAAAAAAAATCTGGCACATTGCCGACACTAGCGCTTACCTAGTGGCGAAAAGTTTTGTTTGCTTAACTTTTAACATTCATCTCCCCAACCTGTAATATAAGTAACCTTAACCTTACTTACACTGCAGTACAAACAAGACAAGGGAACTACGAACTCATAATTACGTCACAATTCTAGTTCTGCCAAAATTTGGTAATATTAATATTGTGACGTAATTATGAGTACGTAGTTCAGTCGTTATGTCTGTACTGCTGTGCAAGGTCAATCGCTAGTTGGATATAGGGATACCTTCGGGATTTAAAAAAACATAAACAAGCTAGGAAAACCAATAATCCAATAATATGGCGGGGGGAGGTTACCCTTAAATATATTCCACTTGCATTAAAATGCGGTCAGAGGAAGTGTACAGACATCTCAAAGCACCTACTTTCATAAGCAGTGTTTTAACCCCAAATCCTATTCACGTAGTTTTTGATAGCGCTACTGGCAGAAAAGCAGTCCAATATTGGAACACAGAGAGCCGCTTTGCGCAGCTTGCAAGTAAACACTCTACTCCATTTTACAACTACAAACACCAACTTGCAAGGTTGCAAGTACTTGTTTCCGTTATCATAACCAATAAGCTGCAGATCTTGTTCGGTGGTTCTGATACGAACCAGCCACAAGCTGGATCAGTAGCTCGGTTTCTTATCGTGTACCAGCGAGGAATCGCGCTGAGCACAGATACTTGCAGTGTATCGGTCAAATAATAATCTTCGTGCGCAACACGTGCATGATTTTGTACACTGAATCTGAATGGGTTATGCCAGGTTCACACGTTCCTTGTAGTTCCTGCCGCGCATCCTACTGANGTGTGCAGACATCTCAAAGCACCTACTTTCATAAGCAGTGTTTTTAACCCCAAATCCTATTCATGTAGTTTTTGATAGCGCTACTGGCAGAAAAGCAGTCCAATGTTGGAACACAGAGAGCCGCTTTGCACAGCTGAGCTGTGCACACAGACTTGAAATGTATCGGTCAAATAATAATCTTCGTGCGCAACACGTGCACGATTTTGTACACTGAATCTGAATGGGTTATGCCAGGTTCACACGTTCCTTGTAGTTCCTGCCGCGCATCCTACTGAAAATATAAACGTAGCTCAATCAGGCCATGCAAACTCAAAGTATTTTCCACGTGAATGCAGGGCGAGATAATATTATTTTCACCAGCTGATTTTCATGGTAGAAGTTGGTAGGTTGGGCTTAACGTCCTCGTAGACGACGAGGTCGCTAGAAATGGAGCAAGCTGATCAGAGAAAACAGAAACGGGAAAGAAATCGACCATGGCCTGTAGTAAGGAACCGTCCTTAGCCTGGAGTGATTCGAAAAACCATGGAAAAAAGAAATAAGGCCGACTAGACTTCCAAATGCGAGTCCAGCGCATTGCTACTGCGCCACCTCGCTAGGTGGCTTGAGGCTTGAATAATTAACGGACTCATTTCGATACGGACTTGAATTCAACAGATATTATGTCTATGACACTTTTGCATTTGGTCCGCTCGTTATTTGACACTCCCTAGACACAGAATAAGAAAATACATAGAAGTAAAATGGCGTGGCGGCTCCTTTGATGAAGGCGTACCCACTGATGGTTTCTGATGTGATATCAAGATGTTCAATTGGAAAGGTAAGCGGGAAATCCCTCCTAAGAAAATCTTTGGGAGGCGTGATTTACCCCTCCGTTTCCCCGCCAGGCATGACAATGTTAGCACCGAGCGACTTTCCAAATTTTCGCAGTCTACTATAATAATTATTAGTATAGAGACTCGGAAAATGTTTCGAATTCATTACAGGACAAGCCACACTCCAACCCCGCGTACTCTCGAGTTGGTTTTTTGATTGGGTCATATTTAATTAGCCACGCCCTTAACAACTTTAAGCCAATAACTAACCTGTGAGAAAATAAAGGACCGAATCCCATGCTTCATGATCTGGGCATCAGCCAACGGACAATAGAATGAGGCTTGAATACAAGGAGGGCTATGGAGACTGACATGATGTCAAATGAATTCGTTGAAATTTCTGAACCTCTATGAGGCCTCTTCGTATTTATTCTCAACACATAACCGTGCAACGGCGACGTAAAGCTTAAGGCTCCCGCCTACCTAGAATTATTTTTCCGCGTTTGAGGCCGAGAAGAGCGCAAGCGATAAGGGCGACACTGCCACGCGCATAAAGTGCGCCATCGCCGCTAAGCGCAAGGCTCTCAACTGGCGCGCAGTGTTCTCGTCGCACTGCGTGTACCTATAGGACTTTCAGCGGTGACCCTATTATTTCATTGGTGGAAAGTCTGTTGGAAGGATCAATGCAGGGCTCTTGTGTAGTTTTGTGTGTATCTAACGCGTATATTTTGAGATACAGCACTTTGAAAAGGCCGTTTTCAGATATTTTGAAGCGCTCTGAAACGGTGTTTCTAATTAGCGCGAGGTCTTGAAAGCACTCAACAGCCCTCATTTGATGTATGTTTTTTCGTAGATCAGCACATTGTAACCACGTTAAATAGTTTCGTAGAAAAACGAGCNTGGTTCGCTGGCACGTCGGGGGAGGCCACACGACAACGGGGAGGCTGGAGGAAGAATGTAAGATTAACTCCTCTTGCTCCTTGATGAAACCCCCTCGCCAACCCTCCGAAATGGAAGTCCATGGAGGTATAAGAGGCACAACAAATAATATCCTGAGTTTTTGCCGAGCTGCGAATGGCCAAGTATCGCTAAGTTAACAACGTCGCCCTCCCGAGGCAATCCCTCCATCATTACCCGGTTTCTGCCATTGTGCCCCGCTCGCGAGGCTGCGAATAATGAGAGTATATCTCCGCGGGGCTAGTTCTTCGGGAGACGGACGCGTGCAGAAGTAAGTGGGTAACCGGTATTGAAAACCGAGCGGAGAGCATTGTTAAGATTTATCTTATCCCATGAATTACACAAGTATTAAACCTTAACGAGTATGGCGAAGAAGGCTTAGTGCCTTACGTTATCGCGTCGTTATAAATACGAGTACAATCCAGAGAAACATTCTTATAGGTAACAGAACAAAAACCCTTAATGGCCAAGTCAAATACGGAATCGGCTTCTTAAAAAGACGAGTAAAAAAAACTTTATGCAAGTTATTGTGATTTTATGTTTTATACTAGGAACTATTTAAACTTGGGAGAAGGGTCATTCAGCAAGCGACGCGCGGCACGCCAAGCTGCATCTTGAGGTTTGTCCTCAACGTGGTTCCACAGACAGACTCCGTACAAAGTGTAACCAAGTATTATATAGTTACTGGCGGCGTAACTGTCCGAATAACGTGCCGCCGGGAGGAGGGGATATCCACTGGAACTTAGATGCCAAGGTTTACAAACTGGAGTTATTGTTGCAACGCGTTTCATATTCTTCGCCTGGCCTGGTTACAGACGTGTCGCTGCAGTTCGCTGGGCTTGTCCGCATTTAATGAATCATAACAAAGCGATGGATGGAATGCAATGCAACGCACAATTCTACCCAAGCCGAGTTCCTCACGATACACACACACACACACACATATATATATATATATATACATGCATACATACACTTATGGTGTGGTCCGCCTAACGTGGACACCTCCAAAATTTCCGGAACGGTTGCAGATCACGAAATGCGGTT
This sequence comes from Clitarchus hookeri, assembly GCA_002778355.1. NCBI lineage: Eukaryota > Metazoa > Arthropoda > Insecta > Phasmatodea > Phasmatidae > Clitarchus > Clitarchus hookeri. The sequence goes on from NQII01001639.1 coordinate 133,179, forward strand.
TTCGCTCTGTGAAATTATGTACGGGGGCAAGCAATGTATGACAAGCATACACATGTATGGACAGAAATAATTAAACCACATCTGATTTTTCCCCTGGAAACATAAATTTATTTCAACGGTATCTGAAAGTACGTGCAAAAAGGAATTAAGTGACATAGCATTTCCAATGGAAAGTAACTCAGAAACGCCAAGAAATAATGTGCATAAATGATTAAGTTAAGTGGGCTGGTAGCACAGGGCAGTGGAGTGGACATGTACTCACAGCTGTAAGCAAGTAACACGCGCCGTGACTCATCCTGGCGAGACCGCTTCTGCAATTGTTCCGTAAATTTTAGGGGTGTCCACGTTAGGCAGACCATCTGGTATGTATGTATGTGTATATATAGGCAGCTTGTTTCTCAAGGGAAGGCGATAATTGAAACTGCAATTTTTGCTTACTTGTTATTGGCGCAGGATCTTCTTAATACGTGCCTAACAAAACGTAGGTCAATCACAAAAACAAGACAAAGGTACGAAATTTTAATACTCTCTTGTGTAGACACAAAACTACGAATTTTTTTTTTGGACTTATGTAATAATATTTGAACGGGAACACACTTTAAGGAACTGTACAATCTTGAACAGGGATTAAAAATTATTTGGGGTAAGCGACTTAATGATATAGCTAGTTGGAGTCGAACAAGCGACCTCACGAATGCAAGTGAGGCATGCTGATCGCAAGGTCTAAAACTGTCGACAGGGAAATATCCAGACGCGTGCAGTTTTTTTTCTGGCAGTCGACAGAATAATGCAGCTCTGAAGCATCAGTTTCTAGTTTGCAGAGCTACGTAAAATATATAACGGCGAAAACGTGAGTTTTACACGTGCGTTAGTACCAGCGGAGTCGGTGAATTTTCACGAAACAACACCCTGCGGACACGTGGATTTCGCCAATAGTATGCGAGCCAGATATGTTAGAGTTGAAATTCTCATTATGTTTCCGCTTGTCGGGAGGCCAAATTACGAGGATCGCTAGCGGGGTGTAGCGGAATTTATGATGTAGTCCATTCAAGGTTACTTTCAACTTTTCTGAAGTCCTGCTAGAGTTCTGCTTTCAGGCTTTTTCCTCCGCCGCATGGAAACAATGATTAGTAAGTCTAGACAAGTACACCAAAGGGACTAAGCACACTATTTTCGTGCGTACTCAGTTTCATAACATTTTACACAAGAACTATTTCTCACTAGGCATTGCCAACACAAGTATATTTTCTCTCTGTTTTTATTGACCTTAATTACACATTATTTATTATAATTTACAGGTAAAATATATGTAAATGTTCAATTTATCCAGAAGTAAGGCACTTTTATTTCACACAAGTATATATCGCTTGTTGATACACGGCGTGTTTAGAAAACAACCAAGAACGTTATGCATATACACTGAAGAGCCAAAAAAACTGGTACACCTGCCTAATATCGTGTAGGGTCCCCCGAGCACGCAGAAGTGCCGCAATACGACGTGGCATGGACTCGACTAATGTCTGAAGGTATGCAGGAGGCATTGAAATCTGCGCCAATTTGAGAAAGGGTTGCACGTATGTCACGTTTAATGATTCTTGTCAGTCGTGGTTTGTCCCATTCGTTCACAATCTTTTTCCGGCCGCAGCGATGTCGAAGATTTGATGTTTTACCGGATTCCCGATATTCTCGTGAAATGGTCGTACGCGAAAATCCAAATTTTATCGCTGCCTCGGAGATGCTATGTCCCATCTCTCGTGCGACNTTTCCGGCCGCAGCGATGTCGAAGATGTGATGTTTTACCGGATTCCCGATGTTCACAGTACACTCGTGAAATGGTCCAAATTTTATCGCTACGTCGGATATGCTATGTCCCATCTCTCTTGCGCCGACTATAACACCACGTTCAAACTCACTTAATTCTTGATAACCTGCCATTGTAGCAGCAGTAACCGATCTAGCAACTTTGCCGGACGCTTGTTGCCTTATATAGGCGCTGCCGACCGCATTGCGTAACTCTGATTAGTTCCATACCTCTGTTATTTGCATACGCACGCCTATACCAGTTTTTTTTTGGCTCTTCAGTGTATAGTGATTTTTCAACAGTTTGATTCAAGAAGTATGAAGAAACCGCGAATAGACTAGCAGTGTTCTCAACAGTATATCATCAATCACAGAATAAGTAATTTTACAGACGTGGAGTAGAATGGCGGTACCATTGATGTCAAAAGCACCCCTTCGCTGACTGGCCACGCGAAGTTTTAAAAACATGTCTATGATTCCTATTTTTTTTTCATGGCCAGCCAAAAGCCAGACACACATTATTTCCCCCCCCCCTAATCCCTTTCTGGGTAATGCAGGGGTATAAGTCTTTCCTTTAGCTTATCATTGTGTTTTCTATCTTATAGCTTTCCTTCCTTTGGCGCTCTCGGGCCACGCAACTTCAACTTTTTGTTTTTATTACTGTACATACCACCACCCTTTGATTGATTATTGTTATATATTATTACAAACTATATTTTATTTTACTGCCAAGCTGCTCGGAGGGTGAGTGTTGTGCGGTTGAACCCGCCATCCACCCTGATTCTCCCAGCAACCTGCGGGTTATTCTCTATATTCTAATGTGTATATTTCTACTTTACTTTTCTAATCCATTGTATAACGGCTCTATAATATATGAACTATCCATCCCTCCGTTAGGCAACAGCCGGGGTTAGAGCCTGTGGACCCATTTTTGTTCCCCCTCCCACCAAATAAACCTTCCTTCAGTCTGAATTCAGCATTTACTTCTCATGCTCCATGTTTCATTGCCAAGTCCGTATATTTTAATTCTCTATTACCCGGGATCCTTGCCCAGGTCTTTGTTCCTCCGTTGTTCATATTCCTTGTATGTTGCGAGATATAAATTACGTCTTTTAACTTTTTCAGTATTGGGAGGGGGGGGGGCAGAGCCCCTCCAAACTCGTAAGTTGCCTTCTGACGAATACTTCGAAAGTTCTACCCATTTACACTGGGATTACCCAAACTGTGTAGTGGGTCCGCTCCCAATACAAGATTTATATAGCGGGTTTATATTTGTCCGCTTTAGTTGAGCGGGTCCTCTCTTGCGTGCTGCAGATGATTCCTTGCTGGTCGCGCTGTCTTCTGGTGAGTTAGTCTCTAGGCGCTGATAACTCAAAGACGTTCCGCCATATTGCTGGCCAGTGAGGTCATTTTACTGACTCGCGCAGTTGGAGTTCGCTGCGTGAGCGGCTGTCTCACTTGTGTTATTATTCGTAATAAGTATTCTGCGGCCAAGGCTGAGCCTGCATTTCGTTACTCGATTCGTACTCGCTCAGAATCTNTCCTCCGTTGTTCATATTCCTTGTATGTTGCGAGATATAAATTACGTCTTTTAACTTTTTCAGTATTGGGAGGGGGGGGGGCAGAGCCCCTCCAAACTCGTAAGTTGCCTTCTGACGAATACTTCGAAAGTTCTACCCATTTACACTGGGATTACCCAAACTGTGTAGTGGGTCCGCTCCCAATACAAGATTTATATAGCGGGTTTATATTTGTCCGCTTTAGTTGAGCGGGTCCTCTCTTGCGTGCTGCAGATGATTCCTTGCTGGTCGCGCTGTCGTCTGGTGAGTTAGTCTCTAGGCGCTGATAACTCAAAGACGTTCCGCCATATTGCTGGCCAGTGAGGTAATTTTGCTGACTCGCGCAGTTGGAGTTCGCTGCGTGAGCGGCTGTCTCACTTGTGTTATTATTCGTAATAAGTATTCTGCGGCCAAGGCTGAGCCTGCATTTCGTTACTCGATTCGTACTCGCTCAGAATATTCCAAGACGTGTTAATTTAACCATGGACCAACTGCGAGAGTAAAACAAAAGCACGAGTTTCTGAAGTCTAGTTTGNTTCCAAGACGTGTTAATTTAACCATGGACCAACTGCGAGAGTAAAACAAAAGCACGAGTTTCTGAAGTCTAGTTTGTCCCCAACTGAATCTACACATTTGTCATGTCTCTTAGTAATTAGTTACACGGCAAAGTTAGTTTTTATATACGGTTATAGGATCCGCAGTGAGCTGAAATAAACTAAGCAGAGGTTTTCAGAAAGGGATATCCATTTCAGTCGCACACAAATATATCGTTTCTGACGTTGCAAAAGGAATTACCTCACGAAGTTTGTCGGTTGAATTCTGCCCCATTCTGTATTGGATAAAACTGAGTTAAATAAAGCAAACCGCCAGTAGTTCCACGAAGGGAAGTTTGTTGCGAGGACTCGAAAAACCAAGGCTTTTAACAAGTGCGATGAACGAAAAAGGACGATTACATTTTTCCGGGCTGGCTGGAGATTAAAGAAAAGGTGATAGGATCATCGAGAACTGTCGGTTAAGAGACGGGATATTCGATTGGCGCGATGCAATCGGCGCGATTAAAGCAACGAGGATGCTGTCTCCGTTCTTTCTTCCCACTAGGCCCCTGTTCTCCGGCCCGTCGCTTAATTAACTTATTTTTTTCCCTTCTCTCTCCCATCCCCCTCTCTTTCACCGTTGTAGGGTTTCTTTCCTCCCTCGCGACCTTAACTGACCTGCTCAACGGACGTCGAAGGACCATCTCGAAATGAAAGGATGAAGAGGGGGGGGGGGTTGGAGGTGGGATGACGTAATCAAGCGCGCAGAGGAACGGAGAAGACGTCCAAAGAGCCTTCATTTCCATTCACGGCGCCATTTCTCTCTTCCTTTCAGCCCCGCGAGACTTCTGAACACACCGCTGCTGTGTGATTCCGTNGACTTCTGAACACACCGCTGCTGTGTGATTCCGTCGTTGCGTCTACAGCTCGGGTATGAAAAGGCCACCGCCTCGAATAGCTGGCTGTCGTCTTGGAGCTGAATTACGGTTCTCGCCGGAGGGGAAATGCCGCTACTCTCCGCAGTCCGCTGTCATTTATCCACTCGCTTCTACCTCAGCGCGAAGCTACATCATGACTTCGTATAGGCCATTCACGACACTTCCAACTTTCCTGAAGTCCTGCTGAAGGTCTATTTCCAGGGTATTCCTCCGCCTCGTGCAAACCTAGCATAACCGAGCCTGGAAAATGACACCAAAGGGACAACGCACCACATTCATGAGCACTCACTTCAGTAATATTTTCAATAAGAACTACTTCTTACTAGGCATTACCAACACGTCGGTATCCTGTCCCCGTTTTTATCCAAATAAATTACAAATGACATATAGTCATTTACAGACAAAATTAAAGTAAAAGTTCAATTTAACCAAAAAAAAAGGTATTTTTATGTTAACTGAAGTATAAAACGCTTGTAATGAATGGAATATTCAGGAAACAACCAAACACGTTACACATGGGGTGGTTTTTCAAAGGTTTGATTCGAAAAGTGTGAGGAAACCGTGAATACAGTATATAGCACGTCATTCGGCCTTTTCTTCTCTTATCCATACAGCCATGGCGGGCTTACTTAAGAATACTGAGGTGAAAACCGCGTCTTATTAAAAAAAGTTGAAATACTGCCAATCAGCACCTCTAAACCTACTCGGTAGTCAATAAGACAAAAGATCCGTCAACACAGCCTCGCGCAGCCAATCAGTGTGTACACGCCCAAATGGAAGGAAATGCCACACTATTTCGACTCTGCGTAGCCTACCTACCTACTGTGTCACGGGCGCGACACACTGGTACTTAGGGCCCAATCGCACAAGAAATATAAATTTACTAATTTACTAATGATTAAGGGTCCTAGCTAACAAGACTGCAACCATGGAGTTTAAAATGGGATCAGCGTTAAAGAAATGTCTTATCATAGAATCAGGTTTAAATATAACTGTTTCAAACAAAAACGTATTAAATGTAACTTTCTCATAGAATTCTACTGCGTTAAGAAATCAAAAAATTATTATTAATATATTTTTTTAAAAGTGCACCTTTTAAAGTCAAATTCTAAATAAAATAAAAAATTATAATTGATCAAATTTTTCAACGTGCCAGTATTCCTTAAGAAATGTCAGGTAGAATTTTGTTTTTAAAATGTTATATTTAAAATGAATGCAATGCGAAGGAATTCCTTTAACCCTTTCAGGCCCACTTTAATTTAACGTTTCACGTGTTGCAAAACAAAAAATTTTCAATGCGTGCTGTAGTTAAGTGGACACAACACTTGTTTCGTTGTCGCAGCCAATGAGCTGTAGGCTACATGTTCGGCTACAGTTATATGAACCAATTATGACCTAGACCAGTAAAACTGTTTGAGAATCGCTTACCCGCTGGTAAACTCACTTGTCATTGCGCTTCGCAGTGTACAGTACAGCCCAAAACTTACCTATTGTTATGGTGTGATCAGGCCTTAGCTGAACGGCTTGCCTGATCACACCTTCAAACATTTTACCTGGAAACGAGCGAGATTGCAAGGCCACCATTTGGTCGTCGACCCTTGCGAAATAAAACTTTTGCAGAAATCCCCTCCACCGGTCACTGAGCGGGGCCGCAGAACCACGCACTTGATATAGGCCGGCGTAACACCCGGAACAGCTCTCTGTTCGTCTTTTGTCCTTTGGGCGTCGACCCGACCAGCGAAGCAGACCAGGAATATGGGTGTGTCCGACCGTCGTTAACCGTCTCGTAGAATCAGCCTCGGGCAACATTAACAAGGTGATGACTCTCCAGTTAGGTTTAAATAAAATGGCGTGAATCAAATGTAATGAATAATCATCTTGGTATTCAATTTAAAGCTCCCCCGATCAATAGTCATTTAAATAGCAACTGTATAATCTTCATGTAATAAAGCTCCTCTTATACTGTTGTGCTCTACCGAATCATGAGTCATTATTGAGCTACGCCCCCAGCAACTTTCACGTGCGAATGGCTTAAAAGCTAGTTCGTAACACTACGCATGCGTAATGTACACAATTTTGTACACTGGGTCTAAATGGGTTGGCATTGTTTCCCTGTTCAAACTCTGCGGCTGCAGGTTTGGTTGGCAGCATCCGTAAAGCTAATTTCACCAGATATGTCGTCAATAGTACAGAACCTCTCGCCATTTCGCGGTATAGTTAGGCTAGAATCAGCAGTCCTGTACGTGCCCTAGAAATGGGAAACTGTTTACCGGCTACTGCCTCGTATCGCAAGCTTTTCCACGTTTCGACTTAACTACAAGGATTTGGCTACTCAACTAACAGGTGTTAACTACTGAATGAAAGTCTTCCGGCGTGTTTATAATAATTAGAGGCACGTATCATTTGCAGTGGAGTGAAGTGGAAATATCTGGGCGGCTCTTAAAATCGAGGTCTTGAGAGCCAATGAGGGTGAAGCGAGGTGAGCTGGGGCAGCGCCGGAATAAAGAGGCGCGGGAAACGGGAGATCCCCGAGAAAAACCCGCCGACCAGCGGCATCGTACGGCACTATTCCCATAGGCGAAAATCCGTGAGTGACCCCGCCGGAAACCTAACCCGGTTCGCCCAGGTGGGAGGCGAGTAGTCTATCCACTACACCACCGCGGCCCCGTACCTATGCGTGGGTGTGTACACGACTGTGGAATACAGAATGGTGGTATTTTATAACACGGAATTGTAGGGTCTCTATTCCAAAAGTTCCATGTCCGGTTTAGTAACAAAATAAATTGGGAAATGACAGCGTCCTAACTGTTTAGAATACAAGTTTAACTTATTTCCAATTATGTTTACAGATAAAGTGTATATGTACTCGTTTACCTGCTTTTTGAGAACAGGAACATGGATGCCATAAGGTTTACATTGGCACGTGTAGCAAATTCTCCACCGTCTCTGGGCGTGAGGTAATGAACTCGCGTACAACTTCGTGGTGCGTGGAGCCAATATTAACTTCACGCGGTGATCATAGTAGCCTGTTTGTCGAGTGCCTGAAGCACCAGTTTTCAAGTTCTATGTTTTCAGATATAAAAGTACTTCTTTTTTTTTTTTGCTATGACTGCTAGGCTTGTGCTTGTCTTAAAAGAGTTACGGCACTACCTACAACAAACGACAAATACTCGTATGTTTCCCGTGTCTATCCTCGCCATAGGGATTGTACTCGTGGACATTGTCAATAGCGCCGAACAATGTTTGCTTAGGTGCTAATCCTCAAACATTGTCATGAGGCCATATTTATGGCACGGAATTGTAAAAATGTATCATCATTGCTAACGATTATCGCGGTCTTCAAGCAGGGGCACGAAGCGAATACTTCACAAAGATCAGCCAAAGCTAGTAAGTAGAAGAAACTGTTTGGTTGTGGCAGGCAGGACTTGTTTGGTCCTGAAGGAGAGAAAAAATATTATGCCTATTAATGTTTAGAATTATTACCAGTTTTTAACCCATTCGGGCCCAGGGTAAAAAATTGTGTGAGCAGGAAAGTTATTTGTGGCTGGCTCTCAGTATACACTGGGAGGCTCAGTGCCCAACGGTCTTCCCAATAGGCATTTGATTCGTATACCGTGCTCCTGCTTAAGTTAATGATGGCTCATATTACTATAGTCTAACGCAAATCCTACAGCCCATTGGCCGTCATAACAACAAAAGCGCTGTATCGGATTAACTGCAGCGCATAGGCTGTTCAGGTTAATTGGGTACTTCTAAAAATCAAGCTTTGATAAATGTCACAGCCTCTACCTGCATATACTTAAACGGACATACTTCATGACGTGAGCACAGTAAAATTGGTAACGACGGAGGGAAAGTATTTTCATGCCTTTAAGAGGAGTCTGAGATATCGTTGTTTGCGCGTATTCGCGTATCTCGGTAAATAAATGTTCTGGAAATACAACTTTTTGCCAGAAAATATATATTTAAAAAAACAATTATCTATGCCTATATGTTTTTACTTTCTTCATCATCATTAAAACAAATTATTCTGTGGTGGCTACATAAAATGTATTCACCACAAAAATGTTTGGCAGGGTGAATACCAAGAAAAACACTGTGACCACCATAAAATATGTATTTAACTAGTGACCAAAGTTTAAAATCCATAAAATACAGGTTCTACTCGCGTTACTTCTTCAACAGGTCGGGAAGATCAAAGTTATAAATTTGGCAACCAAAATGTTTGCCACTAGGTGAGCGCTAGTGTCGGCAATGTACCAGATTTTCTCTATTTTCTACGTTAAAAACAGCTTAAATTTAATGCTCATACATCAAATATAAAATAATTTCGTAACTAAGTAAAATCGTTCTCTTTTATTATCCAAGTAGCTTAACGTTTTAATTGAAAATTACCTATTTGAACACTGCGCACCTAACGGCGGACATTTTCTCAATGCCAAACTCTCCCCGTAAGAAATCTCGTTTCGTTCCGAACCTGAGTAGAGCTTTTTTTTTCTTTGTGTCGCATGTACGAAAATTAAGTCTGGTTGTGTGTCAGGAGGAGCCGTCACTTCCTAGCAATGACTTGACGCTGTGTCCCGCCTGTTCTTCAGCTGCGCCGTGAAGTGCGAGTAGCTGTCAGCGCGGCTTTCATCTCGTCGCCGGCATGCCATTCCGGGGTTTGAATAAACAGCGGACAGAGGCGCGGGGGAAAAAACGACGAGCACGAGGCGCCATTCAGTTGCGAGGCAGCGCGGCTTTCTTTTGCTCGCGCCGCCTCCGAGCGCGGGGAAGACGCGAGCGCAAGTCACCGCGGCCGGCTCCAGGCAAGTCCGCCCCACTGCTGACGCGAGACGCCAGTTGGCGAGCCGCGGGCGTGACTCTGCGGTATCCACTACGCGCGTTTTACGTCGTCTACAATATTCCACAGTAGTTCGGCACCTTCATACACTTGTATTAATCAAATAGATGTAGGCGATGTTATATGTTGGAAAACTTTTGCAGTTCATGAAAGTGTTTTAAATCAGACTGCCGTTATTTCTATTCTTCAAGCTCGTGTTATGTACTCACGTAAAAAAGAAACATTCTAATTAGCTAATGAAATATGGCTGTTTCGTAAATTAGTTTTAACTTGTGGAAAGGTTCATGTTTTAGGTCATGCACAGCTTGTATATAACGCGTAAGTTGTAATAAAGTTTTTTCTGACCGAAATAGGTTCAGTAGTTTTTATTTTATGCTTCACTTCCTTTTCGACTGAACTATTTGTTCTGGACATGGGGCATTGCCATAGATAACTTGCGGGCGCCGCATGCCAAACCTGCCGATGGTGGAGTTAGTGGTTAGGCTTCTCGCACCCCTTCCCCCTCCCCTCTGGGCGAGCCGGTCTCGATCCCTGGCCGGGTCGCTACCGGATTTTCACCAAGTGGGAATCGTGCCGGACGATGCCGCTGGTCGGCGGGTTCTCTCGGCGATCTCCCGTTTCCCACGCCCAGGCATTCCGTAGCTGCTCCATCAACCACCTCATTTCACCCTCGACAGCTCTCAAGACCTCGATGTTCAAAGCCGCCCAAATCCTTCATCTCCACATCACCAAGCCTGCAGCTACAGAGTTTAAATGGGGAATCAATGATAAAGTATGATGCTTGAAATGTGTGCAGATTGTTTCGAAATGAGATCGTAAAGTTCGCACAACAGAACCTCCAAGGGAGCCTAGCTTTCTCTCTTTTCAGTGAAATCGTAAACACCAAGCTCATACTTCGGTCTTCACTTTCCATCTCCCTGGGACTTTCCTCATCAAGTCAAGGTCGAAGTTATACAGTAAACTAATTTTGTTAAGAGTACTTCATCGCCGTAGCCAAAATTGAGCACTTGGTAACTGTGCGATATCGTCTCGTACATATTTTCGTAAACGTAGACCGTGTAGGCCCACCAAGCAATGTAGAAAATACAGCTTAAAATTCGTGTTTCTAGTTAAACAAAATTCATTATCCACTTCAATTTTTTAAATTTTTATTCTTTATGAGAAACTGCGTGGTTATAATAAAACATTCTTTCTCGTTTTATACTGCGTTGTCGCTGAAATTTTTGAGGGACGATTGAACGATTGACATAGGTGGATGAGAAGAACTTTTCTATAACGCGGAAGAAACACAAGGGTACCGAAGAAGAAAGGAAGGTTGTGCTGGTGTCCTTGAAAATTACGTCCACAGAGTAGAGCCAAGCTGTTCGCGGTCTACCGAAAAAGTGAAGTAGAAAATATTCCTGCGACTCGGATGTCGCGTGCTTGTGAGGCTGTAAAGTCGACCTTCACGCGTAAATGAAATACACTCTCACCCTTATACCTTCCAAAAGTAATTCAGGTATAGAATGTTCACGGTTAACTGAGCACTTTTGAAACTAACCTTTGAATACTATCACTGTCCCTACCTGCATATGTTTTTACGGCCACGCTGACTGGTAAGCGGCCAGTAAAGTTGGTAATGACGGAAGGCAAGTAGTTCCATGTGTTAACGTTGAATTAAAATAGTTAAGTAAAGCCTTGTGAATATGGAAATAATTGATTTTGCCTTCTGATTTTCTAACATAATATTAGTATTTATAATGAGCAAGTTTCTAAAATATCTACTTCCCTAATAATTTCACAGTTTGACGCGACAGACGGATGAATAAAATGAACGGGCCCATGGCAATGTTAATGCTGCATATGGTGGAATAATATATAAAGTGCACATAAGTATAGTCCATTTACGATTACTTCCAACTTTTCTGAAGCCCTGCTAAAGTTCTACTCCAAGAATATTCCTCCGCCTCATGCAAACAAAGCTTAGAAAATTACACTAGAGGCCGCATTCGTGCGCACTCAGTGTAATTATATTTTATATAAGAACTGTTTCTTACCGAGTATTACCAACACATCTATTTTCTCCCTGTATTAATTTTATTTATATTAATTATAAATGAAATATTTTAATTTATAGATAAAATATAAGTAAAAGTAAAATTNACCAAGCAATGTAGAAAATACAGCTTAAAATTCGTGTTTCTAGTTAAACAAAATTCATTATCCACTTCAATTTTTTAAATTTTTATTCTTTATGAGAAACTGCGTGGTTATAATAAAACATTCTTTCTCGTTTTATACTGCGTTGTCGCTGAAATTTTTGAGGGACGATTGAACGATTGACATAGGTGGATGAGAAGAACTTTTCTATAACGCGGAAGAAACACAAGGGTACCGAAGAAGAAAGGAAGGTTGTGCTGGTGTCCTTGAAAATTACGTCCACAGAGTAGAGCCAAGCTGTTCGCGGTCTACCGAAAAAGTGAAGTAGAAAATATTCCTGCGACTCGGATGTCGCGTGCTTGTGAGGCTGTAAAGTCGACCTTCACGCGTAAATGAAATACACTCTCACCCTTATACCTTCCAAAAGTAATTCAGGTATAGAATGTTCACGGTTAACTGAGCACTTTTGAAACTAACCTTTGAATACTATCACTGTCCCTACCTGCATATGTTTTTACGGCCACGCTGACTGGTAAGCGGCCAGTAAAGTTGGTAATGACGGAAGGCAAGTAGTTCCATGTGTTAACGTTGAATTAAAATAGTTAAGTAAAGCCTTGTGAATATGGAAATAATTGATTTTGCCTTCTGATTTTCTAACATAATATTAGTATTTATAATGAGCAAGTTTCTAAAATATCTACTTCCCTAATAATTTCACAGTTTGACGCGACAGACGGATGAATAAAATGAACGGGCCCATGGCAATGTTAATGCTGCATATGGTGGAATAATATATAAAGTGCACATAAGTATAGTCCATTTACGATTACTTCCAACTTTTCTGAAGCCCTGCTAAAGTTCTACTCCAAGAATATTCCTCCGCCTCATGCAAACAAAGCTTAGAAAATTACACTAGAGGCCGCATTCGTGCGCACTCAGTGTAATTATATTTTATATAAGAACTGTTTCTTACCGAGTATTACCAACACATCTATTTTCTCCCTGTATTAATTTTATTTATATTAATTATAAATGAAATATTTTAATTTATAGATAAAATATAAGTAAAAGTAAAATTACCACAAATAAGGCACTTTGATGTTAATACAAGTATAAAACGCTTGTCTTTCATGACATATTTAGGAAGAGACCAAACGACGTCATACATAGGGTGTTTTTTCAAATGTTTGATAAAGAAAAGTGTGAAGAAACCACGAATACACTATACATATTGAGCAGGGTTTACAAAAATGCTCACTACCGCGAGAGCAGCCTGCACGCTATGTTATTACGTCAGCAGTGCTGGGCTTCAGAGGTGGTTACTCTCTCCTGGGTGCCCAATGTAGGGCCGAACATGGGGTAGATAAATAAAATAATCCTCGCGCTGCCCGCTTCAGTCCCGTTAACTCCGATTTGGGAGGCAGGCGAGAATTGGTCAACTTCCGGTCGACAGTTTATTGCAACTACAAGGGGAGGCTGGTGGCAAAAGGGCGAGGAATGGAAGCAACAAAAAGAGAGAGAGAGGGAGGTATCCAGGTCGTTAAAACAGCAGTTAGCACTCTGAGAGGAGCTTCAGGCAGGAAACAGCAGGTGCAAATTTACCTTTCCACTCGCCCAGAGCTCATTTACCGCGCACAGCTGCCAGACGCCGGGCGCGTTGGGGAGTGAAAAACAACTTTCTTCTCTGGCCGGTTTCCCAACACTGCTGTAAACAACCTGTTGTTAATGGTATAATGAGCATTTTTGATAACAACCTTAAAAACGCCCACAATGAGTGACATGCGTTCTGTAAAGTTGGTACCGTCGGAGGAAAAGTAAAACCATGACTTAACATTGAATTAAGGCCATATTTCACGATAATATTATATTTCATTATCTGAAAGAGAATTATATAAGGACCACATAAATGTAAATATTTGTAGTCAAATTATTATAGTTTTCAAAATATAGGTACAGAACGTCGAAAATTTCGGAATATGGGAGCCCAAGTTTCTATGCTCCTGTAGGCTGTTCACGGTAAAGTGGTCGTCTCAGTTCGTCGGAGAGAGAGCGAAAGAACGAGAGCACAGAGAGAGCACGAAGTTGTGTATTTACTGTCGTTCTTTCGCATTCTCTGACCACGCGGAATATTTTTTACACTGTTTAAATGTCTGAATTAGGTTACAGTAGCCTTCCGGGCTAAAAGCACATCACATTTTACCTGTAAGTGAATCATTTCAGCTGTTTCAGTCAACCAAATAACTTACGAAACATGTATTTATAAATATATAAATAAACTAGCTGACCCGGCAAACGTTGTTTTGCTGTGTCACTGGGAGACACCCGGTGGGAATAAATTGTAACCTAGATCGATAAATGATCGATGATAATTGATCAGTTATCGACCTAGGGTAAAATTTATTAAATTACTAATATCGCTATAAAAAAATAAGGGTTGGTGGTAGAAGAGTGAAAATTTAGGAGGGTATGTATTTTTTGATGCCACATCATAAAAAAATAAAAAATAAAAATTTTGTTCAAACAATAAAAAAAAATTGTTTGGGGGTGGCCACCCTTATTACTTAGGGGTGTAAAAAATAGATATAAATCTATTCTCAGACCTACCGAGTATACATAAAAAATTTCATAAAAATAGGTCCAGCCGTTTCGGAGGAGTTCAGTGACTAACACTGTGACGGGAGAATTTTATATATTAGATACCCCTTTGCTGCAACATGACGGTGATACATAAAACAAAAATAATACTATTTTTTATGTGCTAACAATTATTCCAGCAGTGCTACGATTATTTGTGAACTTTTTGAACATAAATTACTTCAATAGCGATTATCGTGATTTTAGTTTAACATGATTTCGCACCTTTTTGGTATCAGCTGACTGCGTGATGTCGGAGAGAAAGGAGAGAGTGGTTGTCTCATTTGCAAAGAGCGAGAGTATGAGAGAGCGCGAAGTAGTGCTCTCTCGAAAGAGTTTACATTAAGGCTCCCGCCTACGTGGCGTTTGAAATGCGTTGCAGAGTGTTTAAAACACAGCAGGGCCTTGATAATCCGAACCCAAGCTAATTCATACGCCTCTACAATCCGAACGCCCTACCCTTCCCGCACCGCTCCCTCACCCGTCGCGTGCCATGCATTGTAGGTGTCATACGTACTGTTTTTCATTCCGCCATTTTGTTTACCGTTGCGTTGCTTGTACATCTCATCAGCACATATTTTGTAGATTTTAAGTCATGGCTTCAACATCGAAGAAAAGAAAAAATGTGACATTAACTATTTCTCAGAAATGCGAGATTTTAGATAAAATAAAAGGTGTTTCTTTAAGTTATCTTGCGCAGCAATATAACGTTGGAAAGTCTACAATTTTTTATATTAAGAGCAAGGAAGAAATGTTCGATTGTATGTTGTGAGAACGGAAAAGGGTCCAGGTGGTCGAAAGACTTTAAAACGCCCGAGAATCCACATCTTGAAGATGCGTTGTTTACATGATTCATAGAACAACGAAGAAAGAACGTTCCTTTGTCAGGCGACATACTGATGGAAAAGGCGAAATATTTTCATGAAAGGCTTGGACGAGGAGAGTTGGCTCGACAATTTCAAGAAAATACATGGCATACGCCAACTCAAAATTACTGGTGAGAAGTTGTCAAATCTTGAAGAAGCCGTAAAGCCATTTCAGGATAAAATCATGGACATTATCAAAGAGAGAGAGAGAGATTTAACCGCAGAGAAAATCTATAATGCCAATGAGTTTGGGTTGTATTGGAAAACTATAACGGATAAAACGCTGGCTTCTGGATAAGAAGTTACAGCCCCAGGTTCTAATGTATCAAAAGAGAAAATAACGTTTATGCCTTGCGCGAAAGCTGCTGGTACACACAAAAAGCCTTTCTTGGTTATTGGCAAAGCACAAATATAGCGTGCATTTGTATCAGTGGAAAAGTTACTAGTTCATTACACGGAGCAAAGGAATGCGTGGGTTACAAGACCAATATTTCTCGAGTGGCTTAGAAGAAATTTTATCCCCGAAGTAAAGAAATTTTTATCAATAAAAAATCTACCGCTAAAAGCAATTTTACTTCTTGATAATGCGCCAGCGCATCCGCTCGATGAAGACTTGCATTCCATTGACGAAAATTTTTCTGTTGTGTACATGCCACCCAAATGTACAGCTCTCACACAACCAATGGACCAAAACTTTATCCAAAATATAAAGCTGAATTATAAGAAAAAAAAATCACTGCAAGTTTTTGCGCAGCAAGAACGGGATCCTGAATGATCTGTATCCGATGTCCTAAAAAAAAAAACACTATGAAAGACGCAGTATTTTCACTGGCTCAAAGTTGGCGTCAATTAAATTCATGTCTAACAAAAAAAATCCTGGACAGCGTTGTGGCCCCAGCTAAACGTCGAAGAAGATTGTGACGATGATTTTGAGCCCGAAGATGATCTTTCTTTAGCCTTTTTCAGTAACAGAGGATATTCTGAGGTTGAAATTGCCAACTTATTATCAAGCAATGATGACATTGATGAAACTCAGGAGCCCATTACTGACGAAGAAATAATAAGGCAAGTAACACAAGAATGTGACAGAGAAAGTGAAGAAACATTTGATGGATCTGAAACAGTATCAAGCATTTCCCTTTCTAATGCCATATCTGCCTTAAATACGTGCTTAGAATGGGCTGACCAAGTGGACATTCCTGTGCCAGAGAAGATGCTTTTACGTAAATTGAGATACAAAGCATTTTACATGTCGCTGAATTCCTCCCGACAAACTACTATTATTAATTTCTTCGAAAAAAGTGTAATATTAAAGTGTAATAGTTACGTTTTTGATTGAATGTCAGTATGTTATTTTTAAAATACATTCCTACTTTCGCAAAATCTTTGTTTTATTTCAAAAAATGCCTAATTAAAGATTTCCCATGCTATAATCGGAAACACTTCGTTGATCTGAACCGGGTGAAAATATTTGGTGTTCGGATTATCAAGACCCTACTGTACTCGTTTCCCTCTAAAACTATTAAATGTGCTTCCAACGTGCTGTTCTACGAAAAGAAAACACGCACATCAGACGAGGGCTGTTGAGTGAGTGCTTTCAAGACATCGCTCACATTAGAAACACCATTTCAGAGCACTTCAAAAGGGCTAAAAACGGCTTGTTCAAAGCGTTGTATCAGATACACACAAAACTACTCAAGGGCCCTGAATTGAACCTCCGTAAAGACTTTCCACCATCAAAATAATAGGGTCGCCTTTAAAGTTCAATAGTTAAAGGCCATTCACGGTAAAGAGAGCACTTTTGAAAACCCTCTCATTAGGGATAATGTTCAATAAATATATTTTATTTTAGCCTTAGACGTTGAGTGCGGTGGNAGAGCACTTTTGAAAACCCTCTCATTAGGGATAATGTTCAATAAATATATTTTATTTTAACCTTAGACGTTGAGTGCGGTGGAATACACACACTGTGTTTATTGCTTAAATGACAATATTTATTTAAAAAGGTGGTTAAAGGATTTAAAAAAATGGCTGAAATAAAAAAATAGTAGCTAGGACCTCAAAATTGCTCATTTTGCCGTGGACAGTCTATATATGCAGATCTATGCGCGCCAGTTGAGAGCCTTGCGCTTAGCGGCGGTGGCGCACTTGATGCGCGAGGCAGTGTCGCCCTTATCGCTTCCGCGCTTCTCGGCCTCAAACGCGGAATAGAACGTCAGGTAGCCGAGAGTCGTAAATTGTGAACAGTGGTCTCTTGGCGGTCGCGGACGGCACTTTTAGAAAGTGCGTAGAGAGGCGGCCGGGAGATAGCAGCTCCCCCAAGGCCATGGGAACAAGAAGCGCAGACGGGCGACAGTTCCAGACGGCATTCCAGGGAGGCAGACCTGGCGTGCTTCCAATAGTTGTGTCCTCCTCTGCGTCCCCCGGATGGCTCATCCGCTGACTGATGGCGAGTCCCCGCGTCGTCGTAAAGCAGTTCGTCGAGACGGGTGTCCGGCTAGCCTTGCAGCGTGTTGTGCACGCGTGCGGTGCCAGGTTAACCGCGCCACGTCACTACTCCAGACTATAGGCCGTTCACGGTAAACTGAGTAGTTCTCGAAACCCTGCTTAGTATAGTATCTACTTGTCTGCAATTGGTGTATTATTACACCATATGTAAAACTAACATTGCCATAGGGTCCCATTACTTTATCAATGCGTCGGTCAAATGAAACTGTACAATTATTAGAAAAGTAAATATTTTACAAATCTCCTAGTTCTTACGCTAAATGCAATACACAATAAATAATTTTAGTGTTCAGAAATGTATATCTAACACTTTTAATTCAACGTTGAGATATGGAACTACTATAATTTCCTTCCGCAGTTACTGGGCCGCGGGGGTGTAGTGGTTAGACTACTCGCCTCCCACCTTGGCGAACCGGGTTCGATTCCCGATCCCGGANACTGGGCCGCGGGGGTGTAGTGGTTAGACTACTCGCCTCCCACCTTGGCGAACCGGGTTCGATTCCCGATCCCGGATTTCCGCGTGTGGGAATCGTGCCGGACGATGCCGCTGGTCGGCGGATTTTCTCGGGGATCTCCCATTTACCCCACCCTCGCATTCCGTTGCTGCTCCATACTCACATTGTTTCACCTTCATCGGATCTCGAGACCTCGCTGTTGAGAGCCACCAAAATCTGTCAACTCAACTCCTTCCGTAGTTACCAACTTTACAGCGTGCCCGTTAACACATGCGCAAGTAGGGGCGGTGACATTTGTAAATGGTTGATTTCAAAATTGCTCATTTAACCTACACCGGGCTGTGGATGTATTAGAATAAAATCATAGGTGTGGAAAAAATCACGTGGTCCCGATAGCAAGCCAAAGGTCGAAAGAAATAAAGAGGAAATTAACAGGACAAGTAAAGATAATCCTTACAGATGCTAGGCTGATTGTGATTAATTTATCATTCCTCAAAGGTCAACGCAGGATCTATTTTCTTGTACGTTTTATAACCTTCCGCCGTAAGTGCTTACGAACCCGATCACACTATCCAGGCGTCAAGAGAAACTTAAAAATTGTTCGGAACTTACTACGTAGTATATGTTACCAACGTGCCAGTTATTAAACGTATGCGTAAAACAAACAGAAACTGAATGTTTTAATCACAGTCCACAAAAGTTTAAGCACTACACTATAAATACGACGTTAAGGCATGGGAATACTTCACCTACCTCACTACCAACTTAAAATGTTTGTACTTCAAACTTTTGTAAGTTTTTTAGACTGTCAATGAAATATTGTTTGCATGTACAGTGCTCCTTCACTTGAAAGCAAGGTTGAATTAATCTATTTGACACCCCCGCGCAGTGAAAACTACCCTACGTGAAACATAACGAAACTATGTCACTGCTGTGTTGGCACTCTTGTTCCGAAAATCCTTCCACTGTCTCTCAAGCCGGCTGAGGATCGAATCAACATGGCGACGAAAGTTGCAAGGATTAAAAACATTGACAACAAGGCATTTAAAAAGGAATTCGCGATTACCGAGCACCTTGTTCATAATATTTATCTGCCCTCAGTTGATACGAAGCGATGTCGTGACGCACTTAAACAATATGTAAGTAAGAAAGATACTTCAATATTATGTTAATGAAAAGAAATACAACTGAAAGTTTTGATCCCCTCCCCCCTCCCCAATATTCTGTCTTTGAAATGCAACAACCAGAGGCAACTGCTGAGAGGACTAGTACGACATGGTTATTTGATAAAGCCCGTAATTGGGAACGTTACTGCTGTTGGTCTTTACAGCGACTGGTGTACAGGAGGGATCAGCCAATGTGTAATTACTCTGTTTCCTGGCTACCGTGGCATTATTCGATGTTATATATGTATGTATTTCAACCAAATGGCGTTGACGAATTGCCACCGGGAACAATAGCCGAAACAACAATTTGTCCCGAGTCCACGGAGACGGTAGTCTGTAAATGAGTGTCGTAATGGCGAGCATCGCGAGTACGTGGCTGCTATGTTTCTGTAATGTGTTCAGCGTTGAACCGCAGAGCGGTACGTGCCAGAAGCGAAATCACGTGGTGGTTCGTTTCACGTGGGCCTACGTGTACCCGCAATGCGATTGGCTTTGTTAGGCTCTGAGAACGGGCCGTGTGTCTTGAGTGGCTGCTGCGTACTGTGGGAGGTTCCTTATTGCTTCGGCTCCCGAGTTACAGTTACCATGGCGCTGATTGGCGGATGGCGTTATGGCACGTTGGTGGAGAGTGACGCCATTTTGCTGGCGTGTGCGGTTGGCTTTTGTGGTATGAGCGACTATTTCACTCCTGTATCTGTATACTAAGGCCCTGCCTACCAAGTTGCAACCATGGATTTTAATTGGGGAGTCAATGTTAAAGGAATTAATTCCTTCTCACTGAATCAGTTTTTATAGATAACTTTTTCAAACAAAAAAATTATTCCACGCAAGTTTCTCAAATAATACTGCCATGTTAAGAAAAAAAAATCGATACATCTACGATTTTGTACCTTGCCAGTATTTCTTAAGAAATATCAGGCATAGTTCATTCATGGTTTCTTCCAACTAGTCGTTTGAAAATCAGAACAGGAAATTGTGCCGTATAAACACGCAACGATATATTCCAGGTTTAGTTTACAACATTTAACTACTGCTTTCTCTGTGCAAGTACTTTGAACCCAGCTTAAATGCAGATATATTACAAAACTACCGGTGAGAAAAAAAAATTGATTCTGAAAGCATTTTAAAAACTTTCTTGGTGTAACGTAGCCTAGATTTTTCTAAAAGTATGGCATCATTTCACATTAACACATATTTACTTACACAATCTTCACTGTCGCATTTCAGTGTGCTGGCGTCAATATTTTAACGGTTGTAAACCTTGAACTGATACGTGAGAACAACAATCATAGAACTGCGGTTAAACATTAACAAGCAGTAATTACCGCGCCATAAACACGGGAATACGTGCGACGCAAAATAACAATTTGAATTCGCTACGTTCCGGTGGCCGTAACAACTTCGCTTGGCACAACCGCGTACTAACGTAATTGCCCCTTTTCTTCCGGACATTCCTTGGTTCCTATTAGCGAGTTCCTGGGATTGGAGTCGGTGATTTGTTTTTAATGTTTGCGAAAACAGACGCCCGGTGCACGCATATCCTTATGTTAGACTCGGTGTAATTGCAGTGCGTTGCACACATAACTTCTCCGAGGAATAAAAAAACCACGCCTTCCAGGCACTGAGCAAGTTTTTGTGCTCTCAACTCAGACGGTTACTGAAAAACATGTTTGCAAGACTCCACACCGGGCGAAGTAAATAGGCAAACTTTTTTCGCTTACATCACGTTTGTTGCGGAAAATCACGTGCTTGTGTAAATAACTCTCTTATTTGTTGGCGAGAGCTAGGGTTTAAGTACCCGCAGGCTATAATTTACAATACTTCGTACGCTAGAGATCGTTCGCCCAATGGGTGCTGCCGCAGTGGGAGATGTCGCGTCCGATTCGACCACTCTCACTGGTCCAGAGTTCTCAAACTGCAAAAGTTTCAAAAACGTACAATGCGAATGTGCACTAGTCAATAAATAGTTAATGATTGCCAGTTGTAACTACCCCATCCGGAATCCCTTGAAAAAAAAAACACTAATCCTTCAGTTAAAATAAATACACAATTTCAAACAGTAGGAAATCAGTTATTTTTAGCTGATTAATAAATAAGCATCGGGATTGAAAAAAAAAAATAGTACACTCCAACGTGAAATGTGGTAAGCACAAATATTTTTTCCCATAACAAAAAATATTAACTATACAAAAAATGTGGATGTGGTAAGGATCAAACTTTCGCCCAAAACATAGCGTTACGCACCTATAACCTCGCGGACTCGGCTCTGAGGTGGGGGACCCACCTCGAACCTCCCCACCACCCAGGCAGACCCACTCGCGGTCCCGTCCTCGGACGGTCGGGGATGATTAATCACAGCTGACCTGGCTGGCGTCACAGCCCCTCCTCCGCCCTTCCGTGTAAGTCGGCAACTTATGAGGATGCGCAAGAATATTCTGGGAATCAGGACCCTCGGCGCAACGCGGTATTTGGAGAAATTTCTGGGCAATGACCTACGACTCTATAAATATCGCAGAGGCCAGAGAGTTCGGAGTATTTTTGGTAGAAGCCATCTGGCTGAGTATGGAAATCAAATAAAATCTGGTGCGGCGAGTCACATCGGTGAAGAGGACGGACGGCGACGGGAGATTGCGAGACGACGGCGGATGAGGTGTTTGTGATGTGAACAGACGAGGGCGTGACACCCAACGAGTGACGACTACTGTGCATGAGGGCGCTCGGAGAACTCTAGAACATTGCGGACCGATGGGACCTGAACTGAACTGAGATGGGACTGTAGGAACATGTGATACGGACTTTATTGTAAATATTGGAACTGTCAAACATAAACATATAATTTGTAAAGTAATTCAATAGGTTTTGATACACTGTTTATTGGGACTAATGTATGTTATTTAATTAAATTAATTTCTTTGAGAAAATTGTAGATTGTACAGATTGCANACTGTTTATTGGGACTAATGTATGTTATTTAATTAAATTAATTTCTTTGAGAAAATTGTAGATTGTACAGATTGCATTTAATAATTGTAAATAACAAGATATATCAATTTATTCTGAGATAATGAGACAAGAGTAATTTTCTTTGTAATTATTATAAATAAATTAGGAAAATTAAAATTAACACGTTTATTTAATTAAGACATCCATCCTTTAACGAACCTAGTTTAGCCCACTGACTTTTGAGCTAGTTGTAACATAAGGATATACTCAGACCTCCATAGTCGGTGCATATTGACCAAATACAGTACAAGTTCTTGTATATCCGCCTACCTAGAACTATTTTTCATGTCAGAGGACGAGAAGCGCGGGAGAGATAAATCCAGCATTGCCACACTCGTGCGCCGTCGTGTACCTATGGGACTTCAAGCGGTCCGCGACAAGATTCAATACTGGGCCCTTGAGTATTCTTGTATGTATCCGACAGCAAATATTTTTTGAGATACAGCGAAGTTTTCTCAAGAGGTAGGAGAAAAGTAAAATCATGCGGTCGTAGTCACATCTGTGGCTTATCATCGCGAGCAATAAAGCCCAACTGTTACACATCTAATTCGCACACACGGAAGCGTGACGATGAAGCGCACTGCACGCTGGTTGCGTACGGGCGATGTGACGCTGGGCGGCGCGCATGCTATTTTCGTCCTTATCGCTGTACCAAAACCAGCTCGTTTGTTTGGGGGGGGGGGAGAGGACATGTACTCCTGACGCATTATTCTTAAGGTGGTCGCCTGGGTAGGCCGCCGAACTGTGTGCAGAGCTCCAGCAGAAAACGTTTTATTAAAAAGCTTTCATCGTGTCTGAGTGAGGTCTGCTTACGAATAGCATTTAAGAAACGTTACGCGTCTGTATACGTTTTTCAGTTCCTCCATTTCTTTCTAAAGCATGTTTTCGGGATAATGAAAATGGCTCAAACGGGTGTTTTCGCTGTCATTTCTAAGTTTGGCCTTTCCGGTACAATGTATTTAAAAAGGAATAGGGACGTGCATCAAATCTTTATTTTTATTGTTACGCCATGAAATAGTAAGGTCTCCGTTGAAAGTCTCGTAGAGGCGCGTTATCGACGGCAAGACTGCACGCCAGTTCAGTGCTTTGCGCGTAGAGGCGACGAGAGAGTTGACGTGCAAAAATTCCTTCAACCAGGCGGCCGCCTTAAGTTATAAAGCCACCCTTGCGCGAAAGCACGGGTGTTGGGATGGGCGCCTGGGCTGGCGGATCTACTGGTCGCAACGTCTTGGGCGAATGCTCCAGTGTAGGGCGGGTGGGATCTCCCAGCGCCGCGCCGGGCGACGAAAGCATGCCAAGAATGCCGCCGAAGTTCGCCCGCGAGAGCGGGAAGGAGGGAACGGTCGTGATGGCGGCTCCGGAGGAGGGGAGGCTGGGGAACAGACTCGTGCTTCCCGGCCCACGGAAGACCCGGCTTACGGAACGGCTCAGCTCCGAAAGCCGTCGGCTGCTCCTCCTTTGAAGGCATGCTCTGCAACTATCCCTCGCATTTAAGACACGCGTGCATGCGTTGTTCACGTTAGAGTGAGTACTTTCGGAACTAACGATTGTAAAACATCACTACCCATAACTACACACATCGTACAGTACACACTGGCAAGTAGGCTCTCGGTTAAGTGGCCAGCGAGTTAATCAAAACTGTTCTGAGAATTGATGTTGCATTAAGAATTATATATGTAAATGTATGGGTACTGAAATCAGAGTTTCTTGGTTTATATACAAAATAAACGCCCATTTTGCATAGCATAGGCTGTTCACGGTTACTTCCAACATTCCTGAAGCCCTGCTAAAGGTCTACTTTTACTTTNTTCCAACATTCCTGAAGCCCTGCTAAAGGTCTACTTTTACTTTCAGGATATTCCCCTCCGCTTCACGCAAAAAAAAAAAACTTAACTGACCATAAAATTGCACCAAAGGGACAACGCGCCGGATTCGTGCGCTCTCACTTTAAGAGCATTTTGCGTAAGAACTATTTCCTACTAGGCAATACCAACAGAGTTATTTTATNAAGAGCATTTTGCGTAAGAACTATTTCCTACTAGGCAATACCAACATACTCATTTTATCCTTGTTTTATTCATATCAGTTTTAAATGAAATATTATAGCTTATAGCTAGAATATAAGTAAAAGCTCATCCAAACTAAAAATAATGTACTTTTAATGTTAATACAAGTATAAAAAAACGCTTGTAATACGTTACATATTTAGGAAACAACCAAACACGCCATATATACAATGTTTTTTGAAATTTTTGATTCAAAAAGTGTGAAGAAACCGCGAACAGGTTATACTTGCGGAATTTTATTTTTAAAAACATAAATAAGCTAGAAAAACTAAGAGTCCAAAACCCCGCTGTAGGAGCATACGGCATTTCAGTAGATAGTTTTAAGTCCACAATATTTCGCCCATGTGCTTTTTGTTGTACATGTAACTGTAATACAGAAAAATTCATTATTAATTCTTTTTCAGTGTCACATGAGAACGTACAGATTGAAATCATTCCATTCTGGTCTCATGAATTATGTAAAGTAGTTCTGTTTGTNCAGTGTCACATGAGAACGTACAGATTGAAATCATTCCATTCTGGTCTCATGAATTATGTAAAGTAGTTCTGTTTGTGTTATTTTAGCTTGAATTTTAATATTACATAGAAATATAAATAAACACATGTTGGCAAGGATAGTCACATTAAGGGCGTTATTTGCGCATTTTTAGCATAACCTTTCTACGTTGCGACATGAAATAACAGTCTGAATAAGTATGACAATAAAAGGAAATAATAATAATAAAAAGAATAAAACGAGCTACAGGAATTTTACACTCATATTTCTTTCATACAAATCTCAGAAATTTAATAAAATTAATACGTTAAGAATTAAGATACAGTTCGAAATAATCATCAATGTTATTATTAAAGTGGTTTAAATATGCTTGTTGGGAATTTGTTATGCGGTTTGTAATATAATTTTAACTTTTCAGATAAAGTTTAACGTCAAAATAGCAAGAAACCAAGCCCTTGTCGCAGGTTAACCAAGTGCCATATTTCAAAGAAATCGCAACATTCCGTTTCTGATACTTTAGTAAGCACTTCAAATGAAACCAAATTTTGTGTTAAAAAAACGTTTTGAAATTCGTAAGAATCAACACTTTAAGTTAAAAGTCTCATATTTGTACTGAAAAAAAAATCTTGATGAATATTATTTTTTTATTATTTGGTATTGAAATAAAGTTATCAAAATCGGTCACGTATCCATAAAATATCCTCAAAATCCAGAAAAAATGCTGGGCTCTTGTACAGTTTTAACTTAGTATTAACGTTAATTTCAGAAATGTGTTACGCAGCAGTGTATTCGCATTTCGTTAAGAGTG
The DNA here is from genome assembly GCA_002778355.1 of Clitarchus hookeri. Lineage (NCBI taxonomy): Eukaryota > Metazoa > Arthropoda > Insecta > Phasmatodea > Phasmatidae > Clitarchus > Clitarchus hookeri. The sequence continues at coordinate 158,993 of NQII01001639.1, forward strand.
AAGTAAAATTAAAGTTTTAATGTGAGAGGCTGAACCAACTTCAAATTGACGTAGAGGTAACATAGTGTCAGCCAATCACATTCNATTAAAGTTTTAATGTGAGAGGCTGAACCAACTTCAAATTGACGTAGAGGTAACATAGTGTCAGCCAATCACATTCCAGAAACTATATTTACCGTTCACGCATTTCCTTGCAGAGATCTAGAAAAACCACATAGTTGTTTCTATTACACAGTTTTTACTGCGTGATATGAAACTCACAACCTCGAGAATTCTGTTTGTTAAAACAGTGACACAAACAGTTTTTTTTAAATAAATGACNTTAAAGTTTTAATGTGAGAGGCTGAACCAACTTCAAATTGACGTAGAGGTAACATAGTGTCAGCCAATCACATTCAAGAAACGATATTTACCGTTCACGCATTTCCTTGCAGAGATCTAGCAAAAACACATAGTTGTTTCTATTGCACAGTTTTTACTGGGTGATATGAAACTCACAACCTCGAGAATTCTGTTTGTTAAAACAGTGACACAAACAGTTTTTTTTAAATAAATGACNGTGATATGAAACTCACAACCTCGAGAATTCTGTTTGTTAAAACAGTGACACAAACAGTTTTTTTTAAATAAATGACAATAACGAAACTTATTTTGTGATCTGTTGTCTTGTGTTATTGGGATTTGAATACGCATAAGAACTTTAATTTCAAGCAAGGTTCTGTGTAGAGAACCTCTGACACATGGTCTAAATGAAGGCTATAAATTGTTGTTAACTTGAAATATACTGACTTGACCGTAAAAAAATGAAGTTTGCAGAAAAGTAGCATAGTTATCAATTATTAACTTCCCCAAATCAAAACTAAACCATNAAATCAAAACCAAACCATACACACACGCATATATATATATATATATATATAATATATAGACACAGAATTTTTTCTGAGATACTTGTCCAATAATCACTTTGGAAATTAATAATGAACATAAAGGTACCTTTCACATAATCTTAATTTTTCAAACAGAACAACCATTACATTGCTTTAAAAACATAATAATAGTTCACTGTGGCCCACGTCTTCATTTAGCACATGCATCCTATACAGTCTGGGAATAGAACCAGTGAAATTACAAAATAATTAGGAAATAAATATGAGGAGCAGAGGACAGGTTTGTTATGACATGAATAGGAATGTGCTTATCCCAAAANAAATAATTAGGAAATAAATATGAGGAGCAGAGGACAGGTTTGTTATGACATGAATAGGAATGTGCTTATCCCAAAACTATGCCCCTCGGATGGAAATGGCCCATAAAGAGAAAGACTTCACATTCTTTTCTATCTCCAAAATTAACTATTCGGGACGTGGTTTAAAAGTTGTGCTCTTAGTAGGCAACGGACTACGCCCATTTGTATCCACTTCACCTTAACGGTATCAATTAAGTGCGTCCAGGGCTGCCTAAAAAGTAGCAGGCGACATACCATAATTATCTTAGCCGATGTCTACATAAAAAGGGAAGAAGAAAGGAGAAGAATTAGTTCGTCTACGGTGATCAAAACCGTGTGTGTAAGACGAGCAGAAAAAAATATGGAAATATTTCATAAAATTATGCGTGTAGGAATATTTAAGAAACCTGGAAGAAAATGACAAACACGCGCTCTTAGCGATTATTCTTTGTCTGCCACGTAGCTAGAAAAACGATGATGAGAAAACTTAATTATGTCGATGAGGCAAGTTCCCGTGCTTGTAGTTCTCTGGCCACGTAACTGTTTCCAACTTATCTATACGCATTAAATCGCAAATTATTGGCAATTCAATAGTTTTGTTAATTTTTAGGGCTGGAAAAATTGACTGTGTTATATAAATGAAAGCACTTAATAATCATTCTGCAAATGTCGTAAACTAATTTACATTCGTAAGCGTCATTTGGAAATGTAATGATGTATATAATTTATCGGGTCCCGGACTAAATCAAGTTTCCATGAGTTTTTGCGAATACAGTATTATTATTATTGNGATGTATATAATTTATCGGGTCCCGGACTAAATCAAGTTTCCATGAGTTTTTGCGAATACAGTATTATTATTATTATTGTTATTATTATTCGCGGTAATCACTTTATTTGAGTTTTATCTAGGTAGAATATTACAACTCGCGCATCAACAATAAAAACAAAATAAAATGAAATAAAGTAAGTGCCCATTGGATTGAAAAAAGGTTAATAATTAAAAACGTAAACTTTTAATTTCGAATGAAGCTTTGTGATTTAATTTATGTACTTCTAGTAATGTAAGTGTGATTTTTCTGTGTACAAATCTCCGTTCTTAAATATGTACAAGGTTGTACTGAAAACCTTTATTTCCGCCTGAATCGTCTTGGGAGGAAATAAATTCGAGGGAGATGTAAAACGATTGTACAAAAAGAAAAAGTCAGCGAATTTTGTGACATGCATGGACCAAAGTTACCGCGTCGCCTTCAACAAAATTGNGATGTATATAATTTATCGGGTCCCGGACTAAATCAAGTTTCCATGAGTTTTTGCGAATACAGTATTATTATTATTGTTATTATTATTCGCGGTAATCACTTTATTTGAGTTTTATCTAGGTAGAATATTACAACTCGCGCATCAACAATAAAAACAAAATAAAATGAAATAAAGTAAGTGCCCATTGGATTAAAAAAAGGTTAATAATTAAAAACGTAAACTTTTAATTTCGAATGAAGCTTTGTGATTTAATTTATGTACTTCTAGTAATGTAAGTGTGATTTTTCTGTGTACAAATCTCCGTTCTTAAATATGTACAAGGTTGTACTAAAAACCTTTATTTCCGCCTGAATCGTCTTGGGAGGAAATAAATTCGAGGGAGATGTAAAACGCTTGTACAAAAAGAAAAAGTCAGCGAATTTTGTGACATGCATGGACCAAAGTTACCGCGTCGCCTTCAACAAAATTGTGAAGGGAGGTTCAGTTGAATTCGCGGTACCTGCCCCTTTTATGGTGATTTTTACATTCAAAATCAAATCGCATCTGAAACTATTAAAATAGTACTTCCTCCACATACTCACATACATGTGCCTGTCAGTTATCTCCTGTCGGCGCTACCACATAAAGTGTGCGACATCCATTGCAAACGCGAAATAAACTTCAACCCAGTAACATCGTCCACAATACTGGTGAAATGTCTGTGCGTTTCATTTCACGTCCAAGACAAAAATAAACACAATCTTAGATGTATCATTGGGAAATAAAAAAAAAACCTTTAATGGTATTATCTGGTGAGGTATTAAAGGCTAATGGCAAATCCCCATGGATTTTCAGTGACTTATATATTTTTTGACGTCCGTAAGTTCCCGATTTACGGCACGGTAAAACGAATCACGAGAGCATAAAACAGTTGGGAAATTATTGCCCTACTGTGAAGGATAGAACTTTGATAGAAGATACGATTATTTAGGGTTGTGGTAGTAATATACACAGAGTGAACGAAAAACAAGAGAGATTGGACAAGCTATTCATACCAGGGTCAGCCTCCCTCTTTCGGTTTTATTACCGGTATTACAACCAGTGATTGGACACACAGCATTATTTCGTCATAAAACGAGTGATTCAGAAGAGTATCAAGAAACCACTTAAAAAGCCTCCCCTCTTTCCCCCCGTGAAATTTAACATCTGAAGCGATCACCTAACATGAGTTCTGCTCGTTACTATGACACTTAAAAGTAGTGGCTAGATTGCGATATTAGATTAGGTCAAAATCGCTTGCATTTATCAGTTACATTACCGTATTTTTAGCGGATTTTCGCCAAAACGATAANACACAGCATTATTTCGTCATAAAACGAGTGATTCAGAAGAGTATCAAGAAACCACTTAAAAAGCCTCCCCTCTTTTCCCCCGTGAAATTTAACATCTGAAGCGATCACCTAACATGAGTTCTGCTCGTTACTATGACACTTAAAAGTAGTGGCTAGGATTGCGAAATTAGATTAGGTCAAAATCGCTTGCATTTATCAGTTACATTACCGTATTTTTAGCGGATTTTCGCCAAAACGATAAACAAGAAGCATACATTGATTTAATTTTTGAACTGAGGTAGTTTTCATTCTAAGTTTGTAATATCTGATCCATTAAAAACCTGTTGGTGTCTTCTGTTTGTTTTCCTTCGCACTGTAGCAACTTGCGCTTAAAAATTAATAGAAAACAACATTTTGGAAAATTCAAAGACTCTTTGTCTTTTTGTGAATAAAATTGTGGCTATGTCCCTGGTTCCATTTGAACGAGAGTTTGAATTACACTTCCTTCTAGAAAAGGGAAGTATGACGTGTCCCCACTTTGCGGTCATTTGGTCCCAATCGCTTGCTAGCTGAAGGGAGATAACTAATGGCTACGCCATTCGGTTTAAGCCTTATTGCATCGAACAGAGATAACTTTTGAATGAATAAATTCTCGTGGCGATTTTTACTTCTTCAGAAGAGGAGAAAACTTGTAGATACTGACGTCACAGCAGCGTTGTCTGCAAAGGTTGTATAATGCTATAATGCTTCTGATGGATGATCATGCAATGTCTGTCTGCGAATTCCAATTTTTTTTCTATTTTCTGGCTTCAGACTGCTCTTACGCGTAGCATTTTCTTTCGCGTTGCGAGTTCATTTTTTAAATATTAAAACTTATCAGCTTTTCTAACAACAAATGCACCACATGAAAGTTTAAATAACTGTATGCTTAGGCCTACGTTAAAAGGAAATTCTTAGCACCTTGAAAACAAATTAATCACAGAAGTCTCCATTACGTAGAGGAAAAAAAAATATTACGTCTTAAAACTTTAACAATGTAGTGTACATACGGGCAAAAAATTGTCTCAATTAAAAAAAACTTCCGTCGCAAGCAGCTTTGTTTGTTTAAGCGGCTTTTTTTTGTTTATTTATACGCCTAGTACATAAACAACATGTATCCTTTCACCTTACGAAAAACAGTGTTTCCATGGAATTTATCGACATGGTAAAACATTCAGAAGCGCAAACATGCTATGATTTCACCAATTATGCGTCTACAACACATAAATTAGAAATAAAGAAAACTTTGAAACCAATTGAAATATTACATTTTAAATAAGACGTTATACCACGTGAAACACTTTTATTATTCGCTGCCAGCTTACTTTAACTCGTGCCAGCCAACCCTCATGTAAAAATGTATGTTTATAGGTGCAGCTCTCTATTTCAAATATTTATTTCGTAAGTAACTGCGATCAAGCTGTACAAAGTTACTGAACAACAAGTTGCATATCTGTTCTGGTCATAGGCCTAATTAATTTCATACAAAATGGGACATTCCTATGACCTTAGAAGAAGTAGCACATCCTACGAAATTCTGTAAAACATTTATTTCATGACAGTTTCTGTAACATTTTTTACTAACTAAAATAGAATAACTAAAAAAAACCGCCAGGTTTTAAAATTTTAATTTAGTACTTGGATATTATTTTATGCGACAGCAATAAAATATCAAACGTACGACTAAATAGCATTTGGAATGTGCACACTATGATTTTGTAAACCATGAACTGCGTATTTTAAACATCAAGCAAAGATTACTCAAACTTCATAATGTAGCAGCGAAATCACAATTAACCTGTAGCATGCGTGTTTATGTATTCAAAAATAATTTATCGCAGAAATTGTTTTTAATTCCGTTCATTACTTATCCCTTTAGGGGGAAAATATAAAAATAAAACCGACAGGAAGCTTCCAGTAATTTCTAAAACGGGACGGGACTGTCTCGGTTGAACACGGCCAATGCGTACATCGATCTGTAAAATCAAAGGACGTGCGACGACGACGCATAATAAATTGTTCTGCGTGGTCGAAAATGACATGATTATTTTTATTTTTTGCAAAAACGAGACGGCTATTTCACGCCACGGAATGATATACCGAGTGAGAGCTCTACGCAGCGCAGCCAAATTTGGTGCCGTGGAAAATCCAGAAACGTAATTCATGGTCGGTCCGAGACCGGAGAAGAAAGATATCTCGAGAGACAGTACTTCAATGGGCAAAGGAAATATCCATCCCGCAAGTGTGTTTATTTTCCATCTCTGCGATCTGACAAGATACGTTTCTTTTTTCAACTGTCTAGTTTGTTATTTACGAAGGCCAGCCGAGCGGGAAATTTATACGAAAAATTCGTTGTTCACAAACAACATTAACCGCAAGATCTGAAAAGAAGAAATACAGCAAATGGTGCCAAGAATTTACAACACAACCCTTTTTTTACTAAACAAAATTTCGTGAACAGTCAATTCGTGGTTACTTCCAATTTTTCTGAAGCCACGCTAAAGTTCTTCTTCTAGAATATTCCTCCGCCTCATGCAAACGGTGTAGAAAATTACAGGAAAGGGACAACGCTCCGGATTCTTGCAGAAGAACTTTTTCTTACTAGCCATTGCCGGCACATCTATTTCCTCTCGGCTTTTATTCATATGAATTATAAATTGAATATAATGTAGATTAAATGTAACTGAAAGTTCAATTTAACTACACAATAATGTACTTTTATGTTAACAAAAGTATAAAACGCTTGTGATATGTGGCACATCTATGAAACAACCAAATACGTCACACATGGGGTGATTATTCAAAGATAATGCCAGCAGACTATAGCAGGGCTTCAGAAAAGTTGTAAATACCATGAGTAGACTATAGCGACAATGCTCTACCTTTCCTGAACATATCGCTGTATTAAAATCCTACAGTCACCGCTTAAAATTCCGAGGAAACAGCACACACGCAAAGCTCGCTTGTGAAATTTTCCATTACCGTTGCAATTCATCCGTACGGCCGCACGTAACCTCGATGCGTTATTTTTTTTTACAGGGGATGCTACCTACTTGAAGCTGTTAACGAACGGAAGTCTTCGCTGGGCTACTTGGCGACTGCATTAAGTACTGCGGCGTCGGATTTCGCTCTAATGGAAACCAATCTACTGGAGGTCTGGAGATGCAGAGATAGCTCTGCACGGCGCTAGTGCGCGAGACGGCGATCGCAGCATCGCCCAGATTTATTACATATTGAGGACACCGCTAAATTGACTTGATAAATAACACGTTCCCGGGAACGATACGATTTATTATTCAACTTTGTTTTGTTTGGCGAAGTTGGGACAGCTCGCAAAGTCCAAGACTCACATTAACAAAAAAAGTATTATTTATGAGCAACTTCTGTGGTAATTAATTTTCCAGCAAAAAAAAAAACACGCAGAAGGTTCTAACAAGCGAGTGCTCTGTTTTCCGGTAGAACATAAATAACAGGAACGTGAGAATAATTTATTCAGGTGTGCTATCGTAATCCTCATTCCTCGTTTTTAAAATGGATACTCAGGTGCGACGCAACGGTTAAAATCTCCACCACACAGGGGCCGCGGTGGTGTAGTGGTCAGACTACTCGCCTCCCACCAAGGCGAACCGGGCTCGATTCCCGACGGGGTTCGCTCCCGGATTTTCGCACGTGGGAATCGTGCCGGACGATGTCAATGGTCGGCGGGTTTTCTCGGGGATTTCCCGTTTCCCCCCGCCCTTGCATTCCGGAGCTGCTCCATACTCACCTCGCTTCACCTTCATCGACTCTCGAGACCTCGATGTTAAAAGCAGATCAAATCTCACTCCACCCTCCACTCTGCTACACAGTAAAAGCTGGTTTGAGTCCGGCATTTGAGACATGTTAAAACCACAGAATAGTTAAGAATGTAAAAGTGCAAGAGCCGCTTGTCCCACGAACCCCAGCGGCACACGCCAGCAAAATGGCGTCGCTGGCCAGAAATACGTCGGAACGCCGTTCACCAATCATCTCCTGGTATCCTACTAGTCAGCCGACAGCCCAGCCAATTACGAACAAGGAATATATAAGGGAAAGGGTACTCGGGGAATTTTTGTTTACGGCCGCGCCCACTGTTAATTTAATACAGCGTAACGCTATTTGGAAAAAGTGGAAGTAAACATTTTACACGAACATACTTTCGCCGCAATCGGTGGATGTTTTCACACGAAGTCTGCTCAGACTCTGTGAGTTTTAAGTTGCTTCATTTGGCGGGATGTAGACAAAAATACATCTACAGCTATTCTGAACTTATTCAGAACCATTTTGTTTACTCTGTGCGTTCGTTTATCTCGTTTGCGAAATAATTTTTCTTTATTTTCAAGTTGGCAACAACATATAGGTATATTTAGGCTTCAGTTACTGAAGGAAATCTAATTACGTGGTATTTAAAGGAGAATGTTGCCAGTAGAAGAGGTGTGTANTTTAGGCTTCAGTTACTGAAGGAAATCTAATTACGTGGTATTTAAAGGAGAATGTTGCCAGTAGAAGAGGTGTGTAGAAACGAGAATAGCCTTGCTCCGTAACATCTTTACTCAATGACCTAAACGAGTATGACTATTTCCCCATTTTAAGAAAACATAACTGGAAGGAAAAGCTCAGTTGCATCAGATCAAGAAATGTTACTAGAATTAAGATTTTTGTTGCTCCACAATGTATTAAGCTATAATCTGTGCATGGTTATTTGATCACTTTTGAAATCAATTTTTAATAAATGCCACAGCACCTACCAGCATATATTTTAACAGGCACTTTGAGTGGCATGCACACAGTTAAGTTGGTAACGACAGAGGGAAAGTAGTTCCATGTCTGAACGTTGCATTAAAAGTATTAGGCAAACATTTCTGAATACGTACTGAAATGATTTCTTTCACTTTCGCCTTTTTTTTTTTTTTAAATACTTTAAGTGTAAGAAGTATCAAATTTGTTCAAATATTTGTTGTATTTAGCTTTACAATTTTGTTTGGCCGGCATATGAATAAAGAAATGAGGTCAGTGACAATGTTATTTTTACATAAGGTGGAAGAAAAAACAATGTGCATGCAAGTTTTCAATATTTCAAAAGTGTTGAGTTTACCACGAACAGCCTATACTAACGACCATGACACTAACATTATTTGGAGGTGGGAAGAGGGGTTTACAAATTCTGTGTTGTACCCCATCTACAAATTTCTGGGAGGGTGGATACGGTGTTCCCTTCTGCCCCCAGGTACAGTATTCCTCTGTATCACCCCCCTTCCCCCCGTCAATGATCCTGCGTCCCTGGCCATGTGTGTGATGGGTACACTAACACTTACTTGTGAATGGTAGTAATACGTTCAATATCCACATGTGGTTCTCAGCAGTGGTTCTCAAACCTTTTATGGCTCTACCACCATTGAATATTGCAAATCATTTCGCCCCTCCCTCCCCATTACAACCTAAATTTGAAAAACAAAAAGCATGGTAGATATATTACATGTTATTCATTTTATGTTTTTCTAAACTCTATTTAGCACTTTTTGACTCGAAATTATTTTTAACACTTATAAGAATGACACAATAGGTACGAACATATATTATAAGAAACAATATTTAAGTAAGAAACAAAAAAAATGTGTGTTGCAAAATTAAACATTTGAATCTCATTCTTCTGATATACATGTTTTGCATTTAGAATAAAACACAAATAAAGAAGAAAAAAAACTTGTTTAAGAAATTGACGAATTTAAATCTTACAATTGACCATACAATAGATATACACGTGAATAAAATAATATTTAAGTACTTTTCAAGTGAAATAAATTGTAAAGAAAATGAGACTTCTAAAAGTTCAGTGTGATGTGTGGCCCTGCTTTTGAGAATAAAGTTTTTCAAATTGTGGTGCAATATGACAATATGAGAAACGGTCACCTAAGTTCTTTAGCAACTTGCAACCTAGAACGATACTTCGACTTCATAGCTGCCAGTGCAGAAAGGCCTATCTCACATAAATAACTTGTTGCGGAATGTATCAGTTTATTCATTACTTTCTGGCTAATATGATATTAGCAGTCAGGATAATAATGTTCCTGGAAGAAGAACGAATACTAGACTGTCGGACACATGTCTCAATATCGACTGTGTCCAGCTTCATGCACGGAAGAACCTGCTTTGAGACTCGGGGAATGCGCTGGATGTAGCCAAATTATGGCCAAAAGCTGTATAGTGTTTTTTCAGAGTTACTGTGGTTTTGTTTCAATCACGTTTTTGTCACGAGAATAATAAAGCAGTCGTGATTAGTGACATAGTTATTGTTTATAGCGTCGTGTAAAACTATGAGTACAGCTATGAAATGCTTCATGATAATAACAACATTACCTCATCAAAAGTTTTTTAGTGCATTTCCATTTTCTGATAATTAAATTTTCTTTTCCTGTAGGGTAACATGCCGCGGCCTCTTTTCAAGCACTCCGCGTAACAACCAACGGGGGTCCCGCCCCACACTTTGAGAAACACTGCTCTACGGTATTAGCTATTGTTGCGTGCACATACATTGTACAGTAGTGAGCAAAGAACAACATACCGTGAAACAGTTCTTAATCTACCACTGGGTGTAAAGGGAGCCCCAACTCGATTAGCCTAGCCGCATGAAACCGGGGACATTAATACGCCAGATCACACGAAATCAAAAACTGCTAGAGCCTTTCCATGTTAATTGGACGCTAACTGTAGGGGACTGGAACAATTAAAAATTGTCTTCTGGATGACGACACATATGCCCTGCGGTCATATTAATTAAAGGTTGTTGTTGTAGTAGTTTTGTGAACAGATAAAGTTTTGATATTTCCTGAATTTTGGTACAACTTGAAAACTGAATATCAGTTATAAAAACGAATATGCGAGATTAAATTCGGAATGTAATATTTTGCACAAACTTTTAAAGTTCACAGAAAAAAAGATAAATAAGTATGAACCTGGACTTTAAAAAAGTCTTCCATATGCTCACACCACTGTAATGTCTTATTGCCCAATATTGATGAGAGGATATATTATTTTATCTAACTGCAGTGCATACTTTTTTTTCCTATTATTTTTTACTGGATGAGGTTTGCACGACCTGTTAGGTCCATACTATCTGAGAGAATTATCAATTTGGTGGTGTATGAGAGAGTGTTTTAAATCAAATTAATGCGAGTGCATGCAGTAGGAGGGCTATAGTTCAATTTAAAGTATTATGCATTACTAGGGTGGTTTAAAATCGACTGAGTTCTATATGGCGAACGAATGAAATGAGAGAAATATTTTCGAAGAATGTTTCGCAACTAGTTGGTTGGCCTGGTCGGTTGGTCTTGGTCGGTTGGTCTTGGTAAGTTTGCTTGGTAAGTTAGTATGACACTTTGGTATGGACAGCTCTGTATAAAAATGTTTTGTGAATATTCTGGGAGAATTTTTTGCGAAGAGATTAGTTATGATACTCTTACTAGGAGATTTTTTTCGAGATTTTTCATCATCATCATTTGATTGTATAAGTGGGCGGTACAGCAGGTTGGTCTTGCTGGTTGGTCTTGTCAGTTGGTCTGGCCAGTTTTGCAGGAACTGGTCTCGTCAGGAGCTAGTCTTGGGCTAAGTCAGTCTCATCAGGAACCCAGCTTGGGTGGAGTTAGTCTTGTGTGCAGTCAGTCGTTAATTAGTAGTGTTAGTCGGTATGGTGCCTTGATGTGACCAGCTAGTAACTGACAATTGTATGGAGAGTGATTTTTCTCGATTTTTCGAGTTCAATGTCATTGGGGTAAGGTCAAGGCCGACAACCAACATGGTGGCTAAATCCATAGCACCTCTGGCGACTAAATCGACAATTAATACACTGGTATCACCTACCTAGGTGCTGAAAATAAAAACAAAAGACAAACGAAAAAAAAACAGTATGGCGGGTGGAGCGCATTCGACAGAATGAGCGAAGGTAAGTTGGGAGGGGAATGTTAATACAATGTGATTGAGTAGAGGGGGGTCAGTCGCCTGCTGGACGTGATGCTATGGGAGACCTCTGGAAAAACAAGTTTTGAAAAATAATTTTAAAACTTATTTTAAAAAATAATTTCTAATAATATTTTTGATAAATTTTTTATAAATTCTTAGGACATTTTTAGGAATTTTGACAAATTTTTGCTTTCAAGGTGAAAGGTTACCGGGTCACTGTCAAGGTCACAAATATCCAACATGGCGGACAATATGGCTGCCGGGGAACCGGAATGGCAGAGCATGAACAGCTCCGAGCTCCGCCGCCGAACGGCGACGGACCAGACTTTCCATAATCATTATACTATTGTGTTTAAATGCAAAACAAACGCCCTTGCACCCATCATATTGAGCCACGGAATAACGAAATCAGTTGAATGTTCTTCCTGCTTCCTTTTTGATTGATGTATGAAGTAGGCTGCTATCTACTCCCCCCCTTTTTTTTCCAAGTCAAAGCTCCTTGTTTTTGCAAGGCAGATTAGTAACCTTATCTTCTGGTTCTTATAAAATGTGCTGGGAAACGGACAAGAGTTATCGGTGACGCCAGAAAGAGGTCTTTGACACCCCTGCAGGGCTCAGCATTTCGAGCGAACAGAAACCCATGACGATGCGCCTCGCCGGAAGTGGTTTAAAATTAGAGAGAGATAGAGAGAGGAGGGGAAAATAAAGAACAGAGAAGGGAAGTAACAATTACGAGCTTGAACTGGTGACCCTGTTGGAAACACGCCAATAAAGCATCCGTATTTATGAAGCGGGGTTTTTTTNTTTTTTTTTTTAAGTTGGTTATTTAGACCAATGAAAACAAGTCTATTAAACGCGAATTTTTAAGGCAACGCAGTAAGCTGACACCTTTGCATAGCTAATGCAGTGCTAGGGGTTGGAACTTGCAAGATCATGTCTTAATTTAGGAACACAGGACTTCCAAATAATGAAAAAAAAAAATTCCCGTTTTTACTAATGTGCTGCTTGAAACTTTCACTTCAACACAAAAGCATAAAAATTCATTAAAGCCAAGTAAGACATTGGAATGGCTCCAACAAAGGCAAAAAAAAATTAATCAACGTTCGTCCTGTGTTTAAAACGCGCACAGAAATTGGTAGCGTAGACTTTCCAATAATTATATCACGAAAACATCTGGCACCACTATACCAAGTTTCTTATGAAAGAAAATCTAGGTGCCAAGTAGTTTATACAGTGTCCTACGCAGGCAACGAAAGTTATTTGGCTGTGTGCGAAACAATGTTCTTGTTTGACATGCTCAGTCAGCTTCGATCGTTCGAGNCTTCAACACAAAAGCATAAAAATTCATTAAAGCCAAGTAAGACATTGGAATGGCTCCAACAAAGGCAAAAAAAAAAAAAAATAATAATCAACGTTCGTCCTGTGTTTAAAACGCGCACGGAAATTGGTAGCGTAGACTTTCCAATAATTATATCACGAAAACATCTGGTACCCCTATACCAAGTTTCTTATGAAAGAAAATCTAGGTGCCAAGTAGTTTATACAGTGTCCTACGGAGGCAACGAAAGTTATTTGGCTGTGTGCGAAACAATGTTCTTGTTTGACATGCTCAGTCAGCTTCGATCGTTCGAGNAGGCAACGAAAGTTATTTGGCTGTGTGCGAAACAATGTTCTTGTTTGACATGCTCAGTCAGCTTCGATCGTTCGAGAACTGAACGCCCTCCTCGTCGCACAAAGGGCTGATCCATAAATAAGAAGGTGAGGAAGACAGACAGAGAGACAGAGAGAAATACTACTGGATTTAATTACAAAATTCCCTCTTAAAAATTTAGTATTCCTAATAATTATTTATGTCTGCCATTGTCTCCATGGATGTATTTATGGACTTTTTATGAGGTATATTTCTATTCTGCTCCTGTGTCTCAAGCGTTGCAAACAAAGTAGGCTAACACACAAACGCGATGCAACCAGCTACATAATTCGATAAAAGCAAAAGGTGTGATGATACCGATGTCCACTTCGGTATCTTTTAAAACTGACTGACCCTAACACGCCTAACAACAAGGACTTTAACTTACCCGTTTCCTCATATACTCACGTTATTCTATCATTTCAAAACGACCAGTGCTCTCCGATGGCTTAGTTGCGAAACCTGAAAATCCTTACTGAAAAGTACAAAGGGCATTCGGTGATCCAATCTTAACAATGTATGTCTGGATTTGATACCACAGAGATTCCAATGATATCTTTTGGAAGAATGTTTGCGTAATATTTGAGGATCTGCATACAGACAAATTAACTTAAAACGTCCCTTATTCGTGGCATGAACCGTCCTTCGAAATTTCGGTGTTAAACGGAGATGTTATAGGGAGGTAATTAATCAAAACTATTTTTTTTCATTTTTATAACGTTTTTTCTACATAATAAAAGAAGGTAATTAAGGACTGCTTACAAATTAAACTGAATATAATCTTGAAGTTTTGAAAGCCCTACACAGCAATGCTCTTACCGGGATCCGAACCCAGCACAGCTCGCACTGCTCGCTGGCGTTCTAGCCAAATATGACAGGGAAGCCTACTTTCTACAGCCAATTACAGTGGATTTCAACAGGCTTTTACGTATGTAGGCCAAGTTGTTATTTCCAAAGTTACGCATCCAAACATTAGTTACGACAGTATCGAGTTAAGTTTAGTCGGTTTATACCTGCGAATTTTCTGTTATTAAATTTTGCAATATGCCAAAAAAAAAAAAAGCCTTGACAAGCGATTACGGGTAATTTCGACGCCGTCTGTCTTTCGGTGCGGCAGTTCTCTAACTACCAAGCTGCTTATGTCCGGCCTCTTTAGGAGTGTTCGTGCCGACAGTCAAGACAGCCAACGCGTGCCCGTCGCTGCCATATATGGAAGCAAAATTTATTTTACATAGCTACATAATCATTGCTTTTTTTAAAATCTCTAGTTCAGATACTCTTACTTGTCACACGAATTCAAACTTAATTAGGCCTTGTCCACAATAGCTGATCCACGGACACTTAACTGCTGAATGGTGCACGTGACCCTCTGACGTCACAACTCGTGTTCCAATGTATAAAGTTACAAGATCATTCGTGAACTTCAACTTTCGTAGGCGGACGTGTCCCAAGTTGTCTTTATTGCGTACATTTTATCGTGCGCAAACGGCAAAAGTGAACAATGCTGTATTGATATATTGAAAATATAAAAACTCTGCTTCTACAGAGGCACAACCTTCAATCTCGCAGCCGCGAAAACGAAACTTTAATAATATACACAAAAATGTACCGACTCAAGCAAAAGAACAAAATCCCAATAAAGACAAATTAAAGAAACATCAAAAAGTACTTAATCGCATAACTCAAATAACAAAACAAAATATATAAGTTACAAATATAAATATTCACGAGTAATCGCGTACAAATTGGCGCACCGATTCGCGTGCACTCTAGTACGAGTGTCTGAAAGCTTCGCTTTTCGGGCGGTGCCGAATTTGGTGCACACTGGTGCCTGTTTTCGAAAACTTGGCTTCAGACGTTGTAATTGTAGACATGTACAGCTATTGTGGACAAGGCCTAATTGATTTTGAATGTGTCCGCGGACCATTCAACCGGCGGACGAGCTATTGTGGAAAAGCCCTAACGCGGACAGGTAAGGCCCGTTCTACAATCACAGAAGCGGATAACGTAACTCACTGAGTGTTCAGTATACAATGGAGCGTATACGTACACGAATACGTACGGAAGAACTCCCTACTCTTGGGTGTACGTGAATCCATGTAGCCAATAAGTAGGATTCGAGTATTTGGTGCGATCATATTCGTTTTCGTGACCATCGTTATGTTTACAAGAAAACAAGTAAATCGATTTGAGAAGACCATTATCACATTTTTTTTTTAACAAACACACGTTCATAGCTTCGCAGTACTATTCACGGAGTATTCGTGTAAATATTAAAAATTAGATACAGTGGCTCACATTAACATTCGGCCACCGATGATTATGGCAGTTTCATGGCCTTAGGTTACATTAGAAATGAAGATAAACATAAAACACACTGCACAATTATTCTTGTGTACTTCAAATGAAATGCAATAGTAGCCAACAACTGAAATGAGCAGTGCAAGTTAATGAAACACAATATTTTGTCCTCGCGTTCTTCATAAGTACGCCGCTTTAATATTCGGCCAGTTGTGGTGGGCGCTTGGCACAAGCACGATGCACATTGCGTTCGTACTTCATGTCATTCCCTGCGCGCTCTCTGCGCTGAGATGTTGTATTGGGTAGCTCTGTTGGCTGCGTCAGTCAGGCAAATGGGATGTAGGGGCAAGAATACCACGTTTGAACAGCGGCAGTTGTTTATTTTTTATCATTCAAAGAAGAAATCTCAACGAGAAATTGCGGAGGACTTGAATCCGCCGAGGACCACTGTCGGGAGACGTCGTAAGAAGGTTTCAGAAGGAAGACAGAATAGATCCAGTACCTCAAAAAGGACAGCCAAAGAAACTAAGCGAGAGAGAAGAACGTCTAGTAATCAGAAAAATAAAGAAAGATCCACAAATTAGTGCTTGCAAACTTACCACGGAGGTACTCAATGAATGTGGAAAGAACGTCCATCCAGAAACCATACGACGAGTTATCAGAAGAGCAGGATATAATGGCAGGGTATCTACAAAGAAGCCTTTCATTAATGAGGCAAATAGAAGAAAACGACTCACGTTCGCAAAAGACCACGTTGACAAAGATGAAAATTGGTCGAATGATGTTATTTTTGCAAATGAGACGAAATTGAATGCGTTCGGTTCAGATGGCAGGGTAACAGTATGGCGCAAGCCAAACGAGGAGCTAAAACCTGGGAACATACAACCTACTGTGAAACACAGTGGAGGTAGTATTGTGATCTGGGGCTGTATATCTACAGCAGGTGTTGGAGAGGCTGTACGTGTCGAAGGAACAATGAAAAAGGAAGACGATCTCAACATCCTGAAAGAAAACCTACACAAGAGGGCTGATAATCTGGGCATTAGGAATACGTTTAAGTTCTACCAAGATAATGACCCAAAACACAAGTCATACATTGTCAAGAACTGGCTTTTGTATAACTGTCCCAGTCATTAACACACCTCCTCAATCACCGACCTGAATCCCATAGAAAATCTGTGTGATGAACTCAAAAGAAGACTGTGTACTACAACAATTAGGTCCACAAAAGAGTTAGAGAAAAGGTTCAAGGAAGAATGGAGTAAGATTGGCTCCAAATGTACCAGGAATATAATTGCTAATATGCCACAACGCCTGCCAGAAGTAATTAAACGGAATGGCCATGCTACCAGGTACTAAAAAACTGTGTGTTTAATTTTCAAAAAGGATTATGTTTGTGTTGGAATGATGATGGCCGAATATTAAAGTGGCGTACTTATGCAGCACGGGATGACAAAATCATATTGTTTGTTAAGTTGCATTGCTCATTTCCGTTATTGGTTACCGCTATATTTCATTTAAAGCACACAAGAATGATTGTGCAATGTGATTTATGTTTATCTTGAATACAAATGTAACATAAGGCCATGACACTGCGATAATCATAGGTGTCCGAATATTAATGCGAGCCACTGTATGTGCGTTATGTATACTCCTTATGTCGATAATTTCCAACATAAAGAGAGGGTACTGTTTACGTGTTCCGTCTTCGTTTTCTTACGTATCCGTGAATTGCAAAATGGGCCTAAAGGTATTCCGTGGTTGACTGTGCAATTCTGAAAGTAATGTTTAAGATGTACTTTTCTTCCTATTTGTATCCTACCGCTATATATAATTAACATTGATACGGACCCGATAACTTCATTCACGCTCCTATCAAGCGTAGCTGTGAAATTATTACGAAAGTAAATATTTTACTAACGCGTAAAATCTCACTGTTTATGCGCAAAACAAAAAGAAACCAAATAAAACAGTCTCCAGAAATGTACACAGAACATATTTTACGATGTTAAACGACATCAGATTGCTACATCGCTGCCAACTTTGCTGGGAGAATGCCAGTCAGTGTGTCTATTAAAAAATATACAGTTGCGGCCAGGAATATTTTTTTTTCAAAAGGATGATTTCAAAAGAGCTCAAACAGCCACGCAAAACAACCTACAATTATAATTAACTTTATTGCTATGCCATCAAATACAGGTTTGACGTTAAGTCTCACTATTGCACGTAACAGAGGTGACGAAGTAGCCTACTTGACGATCATGTTGTTACTCTTATTGTTTCATGGTTTCCCTGCTTCAATCACTCGAAGGTCAGTCCCTTACTAATATAAGGCTCCCATCTCCCTGATATGTTTTCAGCGTTTGAGGTCGTGAAGAGCGAGAACGATAAGGACGACATTGCCACTCTCATCAAGTGCACCATCGCCNGCTCACGTCATTTTGGTGAAGGGGGGGGGGGGAAGGGAGCCTGTAGCAAGGTTCAATGTAGGGCCCTTGAGTAATTTTGTATGTATCTGACACGTGTATATTGCTTACGTCGTTGCGCTTTCATGTTAAAATTAGATCTGTAACAGTAGGACTTTATTACACGGGACGAAAGCCTGTAGATTAAAATACGACTGCACAGTTTTACTTTTCTCCTAACTCCAAAAGGAAACTGGGCAGGTAAACTCTAAAATTGCATTATATATATTTTTTTTCCATTTTCACATTTTTTGTTTATAATACACTTAATATAATAAAAACAAAACTGTGCGGGCTTAGATAATAAGTTTTTATCTTTTCTGGGACAAAGTTAAACTCCCGGGATATTTATTAGCTGAGATAAGCGTCAACAACGAATGTACAGGAAATATGTCCGGATCTACTAAACATGGATTCACAACCTCCCAGTAGTGTCCATAGTACGTATGGATAAAAGTTGAACACTGCATATATACACGCCTCCATTCACAATTAAATTTTGCGTACGTACGTAGAAAAGAGAAGCAGAATAGCTCAACTTTCTTCACGTATGCACGTACACGTACGGCTAACATCTAAATCAATCAGAATGTCCTATTAAAGTTACCAATACCCAACATTTAGTTTTCTTTGGTTAATGTCTCAAAATTGCACCTTTTTTTTCTTTCACAAAACCTGCAAAAACAAAACAAAATAATCTCGCTTTGCAATGTTACGTTTTTACTTGAAGGTCTGCCAACATAAAACGTACTTACTTGTGTACGTACGCGTAAGTTACGAAGATATTGTGAATTCGCCGTAACTCTACGGGTTCATGTCATTCGGCTTGCGGTGGGATTAGGCAGTTGTGTGAGTTCAGCAATTCAAAATTCCTCGATTATCTACGCAGCCATCCGTCACGACGCCACGCACAGTTGTTTATATAGTCAACATGTTTGTTCTCTGCAGGAGTACATTAGGCTTATACTCGGTGGAAGTAAATCCATGCGCTATGACGCGCCCGTATAAACCACGGATTCTATATACGACCATAAACCGTGTCGTAAGGCCGGGTTCACGATGACTTTCATGTTTCACGTAACGTGGTATGACACGTTCACGTAAGCCGGTCACACCTTACCAAGCATATTTCAACCAGCCCTATCACACTCGTTTCACGTAACGTACAACGTACGTTCACGTAAAATAAAATGTCTTAGTCTACCTTTGCGTTATACGTTACTCTGAACCACGTGATCTTGCGGCCAAATCAAAATAAGAGCGGTAGTGTGTTATCTTTGCTTGTCATGGTTTTCTTTTTATTTTCCCCGTGTCATCTGTTACGTATTTAACCCAAGTATTTAACTTAGCGCATTCAGCGTCATTTTCCACCAGACGGAAGACGAAAGAATAATCATAGAAGTTATGCCAAGACTGTTTTGTTTGTTACATCGTAAATATTTTACGAGTTTGTTCTTCATCGGAATTTATTTACAACGTTCTTCAGGATCATAAAAATGAATGCATGAAGGTACCATCAAGTCTGAAAGTTTTAGTACTTAATGAAACACAATTTAATTTCCTCGCGCAGATCAATGTATCGGTATATTACTCACGATTTATTCGCATGTGCAAGAAAAATATCTGCATCTCTTAGCTTAGGCCCTACATTTCATCTTGAAGGATATGCTCATGTCGTTTTTTTTCTTCAGAGCTTGAATAAATCACGAACGCTGAACTTCCGCAACCTAAGCCTATTCTTGGCCTGCATAACTTGAATTTTCAGGTCTTCCAATCTGAAAAGCAACAGGTCTTTATGCTTACATGATGCATCGTAATATAGCACCCGAAAAGACCACGTTTTGGGTGCACGTTGAAGTGTAAAGTGACAGGTGTTAAGGCCATTGATACAATTGAAACAGCCATTACCATAACCATGTACACGCCCATATGGGTTGTTCACGGTAAAGTGAGCACTTTTGAAGCTCTGGTTTCTTTTTTCTTTCAGCCAATTTATATCCTTCCACCGCTTGTTAATATAAGCAATTCTACATGAGTAATAAACACAGTGTATACATTTCACCATAATCAAAACCAAAAAGTCCAAGACCACAATGAAATATATTTAATAGTTATTATGTCTGATGAGACTTCCTCAAAAAGTGCTCACTTCCCGTGAACAGCCTATATCCATTACAATAATAAAAATCAAGTATAAGCTGTTCACGGTAAACTGAGCACTTTTGAAATCCCTGTTTGATATCTACTTGTATGCACGTTGTGTATTCTTCCGCCTTATGTAAAATTAACATTGTCATGGGCCTCATCACGTTATTCATATGCAGGTCAAGTAAAACACAGAAATTATTATAAATGAAAATATTTTACCAATTTGAACAATTTTACACTCAGATGCATTAAAAAAACCGAAAGCTAAAGAAATAAAATAAGTTATCACAAATAGTAACCAAACACTTTTTATTCGACGTTAAGAAATGAAACTACTTTCCCTTCGTCGTTGCCCACTTTACTTGGCGCATGCCAATCAGTGCGCCCGTTAAAATATGTATATCTATGCAGGTAGGAGCAGCGACTATTTTCTAATGTTGATTCCAAAAGTGTTCACTTTATCGTGAACAGCCGTTACTACAATTGACATTAGACCGGATGTTTTCGTTTGTCAGCCAAGCGGATTTTACTTCCAAATGGGAACATTTTACGAATGTTCATTTAAATTATTGTTTATGTAAGATGGCCGAGTTGTTACATGTATATCTCCTCTCCCTCCCCCCGCCCTCTTTGAAAGCAAAAAAAAAAAATATTTTTTTTTGGTAATTTTGTGAGCAGAGACAGTGGTGGTGGATAACAAGATAATTATTGGAGCAGTTGCAATTCACGTCTAAAACCACGCGTTGAAAAAACAAGTGAACACGCAAAGGGGAAAACAATAATACGCCAAATGTACATTTATTTTCGTGACCGGAAATGTAGACTGAAAATGAATTTGACGTGTAAAGTAACAAGAGAGGAATCTGACTACGCACAGGTTTTTGCACAAGAAAGTTAAAAGTTGACAAAAACTTGTTGTGTGTTGGCAATGGTTTATGGGTATAGTCTATTAGCGGTTTATTCACACTTTTTTAATCAAACCTTTGAAAAAACACACCGTGTGTGACGTGTTTAGGTATTTCCGAAATTGTTTATGTATATCTATCACAAAAGTTTTATACTTATGTTAGAATATAATTATTTTATTTTTGTTTAATATTAAATTTACTTAAATTTTTATAATGTTTTATTTATAACTAATACGGATAAAAAACAGAAAAAAATTGGTGTATTAGCAATGCCTAGTAAGAAATAGTTCTTATGCAAAATATTATTAAACTGAGTGCGCACGAATGCGGTGCGTAGTCCCTTTGGTGTAATTTTCTAGACATAAATAAGGCCTATTTGCATGAGGTGGAGAAGGTATATCCAGGAAGTATAACTTTAGCAGGACTTCGGTAAAGTTGCAACTAATCGTGAATGGACTATACACTGTTATGCGTGGATGTAGCAAGCACCCTGTTATAGAGGCTGTTGACGGTTAAAATATGTGTACTTTTGAAACCCCAGTTTGAGATCTACTTTGCTGGCCGTTTTGTATTCTTCCGCCATACGTAATATTAGTATAGGCATGGGCATGATCAAGCTAAATCATGACATTTTTGGTAGCTAAATTCGTTACTAATCTGCCATTCTGTACTTTAATGTGCATAAGGCAGAAAACACAAACTTGTTTTGCTATGAATTTAAACATTACACTCACAAGACGTCAAGACTTAGAACTATTTTTTCTTAATTCGCAGCCAACTCAATTGGGAGCCTGCATTTCATTTTCATTTATTTATTCAGCCATAAATAAAAATCGACATCGTTTTTGGGCTTGTTAATCAGTCACACAAATCACATAAATAATATAAGAACGTAAATCTTGTAAGATAAAAAAATATATGGTAATTTGTTTTGTCAAATAAAAATATAAGGGAGTAGGCAAACATTATAAAGAACCAAAATGCACAATCGAGAATAATTTAAAGTAATATTAAATAAAAAACTAATTTCAAGATACCACCTTGAATGTAGTTAAATGCATACGGTACGGTTATTCATGCGTGTACGATTATTCAAAGGCTCATTTCAAAACTCCTTTATTTACTGTGAACAGCACATACTGAAGTAAAGTTTATTCTACTCAGTTCGAGAAGCTCAATGCTTTTAGTTTGGTAACAAAAACTTTTCGCCAATATAAGCGCTAGTGTAGCATAGTGTACAGGATTTTTTTTCTGTTTTATACGTTAAAAAAACAAAATAATTGCATAAGTATAAATTAAACATAAAATAAATAATTTACTAAGTTATATATTTCTCTTTTATTATTCGAATTTTTGAAGTAACACTAGCGCTTACATAGCGGCGGAAATTTTCCCTATGCCAAACTCTCCCATAAGGAAACTCGTTTTGTTCCTAACCTGAGTAGAAGTAACCTTAACCGAAGGTATTAAATAATCGATATGGTTACTGGGTGGACAAGTGTCGGAGATATTGCCGGCTCTAGTAACGGAATCAGGTTTAATTAAAAAAAGTATGACAAAACCACGAATAGACTATAGCTTCGTATCCGCGTTTTCGGGAATCCACCAGTGCATCCTCCGATGTACACCGGACATTCGGAAAGTATTGTTTTGGTCGAGCTCGGTTGAATTGACGGATCCACCGGTTCAACCGGCCTGAAACGTCGGTGGATCTGGTGGGTGTGGAACATCAACCGATGAATTTTCGAGCGCAGCCTCGCAAACACATTTGTAAATAAATAAAGCACTCGTGAACGGCAAAAGTCAAAGAAAGGCAAATGTCCACGTTTAATCGCAACGGAAAAATGTCGTGCCTTGAAATGTGCACACACATCGCAGAAAGAGCATGTTTATTAGGAAATACGTTAGTCCAGTGTTTAGTATGGGTTTCCTGTATTATAGAGATAATATGCATGTATGAATTTATTAATTTGCATTCGTAACAAAAAAATGTATAAACAGCCTGATGTTCGGAAATTGTCTAAACCGGTGCACACCAGGGTCTATTGGTGAATTTCCGAAGACGCGGTATCCCTACCAGAAGGACGTGTGCCATTTTCAAAACATGCGCCGTGGGGGCCGTGCCCCGCCTACCTTGAGTTTCTGCTGGTGACCGCATTGGCAGCAGCAGTAGGACAGATACTCGGGCAGCGGCGGGGCGAAGCTCAGGGCCGTCTCGCTGTACTCGCCGTTGCAGTCGTCCACCAGCTTGCGGTACTGCACCTTGAAGAGGGGCCTCGTCGCCGCAGCCGACACCTTGTGCGCGCTCAGTCTGCCCATGGCCGGCGCTGTCTTCGCATCACACGCCAACACACGCGCACCGGCTCTATCACACGCGGGACCCGGCACCTCTCCAGGGGACGATCACGTCAGCAAGCCGACATGTTGGCCGCACGCCCTCGTGAAGGAATGCGAAAGGCACAGGAGGAGAAGAAGAAAAAAAAGACGATCGCCTAGCAGTTACGTACAAGAGTGCCGGGGGATATTCTCTTCGCTGCGGGAGACGCCCGCGCGTGCACTTGACGGGTTTCGTTCTGAAACTGAGCTCCGTGAAGCCAGTGGGGCCAACCGCCGGAGGACTCCTACGCCAACTTTCCCCCTCTTCCTCTTACCAACCTCATCCGCTTTCCCCTCCACCCCGACGTAGGTGCTAGATACACAACCTCCCCC
>NQII01001639.1:183048-199714 GCA_002778355.1 Clitarchus hookeri
GCTCTGCAGCTGCCGTCGGCTTGTCCCTCGCACGGACGAGAAAAACAGCCGCAACTTGGGTCGTTTCCCTCCTCTCCGCTCATGTGCCATGTCGGGAAATCTCCCCTCCTCTCAGGAGCAGGTGCCTGCTGGAGGTACCTGTTGGACGACTCAGCCAATGAGCGTGTGTCGCGGTGCTTGGGTGTCACCAATATCTTTTCCAAGGGGGGGCATAGGAATTTAAAAAAGTTTCCTTCAAAGGAGTGTGAGATTTGCAACTGGGTTTTACTTTAAATGCGCGCAACAAACATCCACGACTTGTAATGTGAATAAATTAGTTTATCGTTAACCATATGCAATACAATATTACTATATAATATTGAATACAAATGCACAAACAAACATCATATTAAAATTATGGGAAACCAGGAAGAACTCAATTACTCCTCCCAGCAGGGATTTGCGTTTTGAAGTAACGTCGCTAATAAGCCATTTATTTCTTATAAAAATGGTTATTTCACATTTCCTAGAAGAAACGCAGTTTCCAGGGGAGGGCAAGTGCCTCCTTGCCAACTCCTGCTGACGCCCACGTGGGTGTACGAGGTCTTGTTACTACAGAATTTTTCCCTTCGGGTGGGTGGACACAGGATAAGGTCAGAGCAGGACCACCACTTGGGAGCATTGTTTACCGACATTATAAAAAAATATTTTTTTTTCGAAGAAAAGCTAGTTTTATTTATCACATATAATGAATGGGACACGAGTACTTTAACTAATATAAACAATAGTTCATATGGTCACTTCCAACTTTTATAGAGTTCTTTCGAAGTTCTTCTTCCAGGATAATGCATCACATTCGTGCGCACTAGCGCAGTCAGTTTAATAATATTTTGCATGATAACTATTTCTTACCAGGTGTTACCAACACACCTATTTTTTTTTCTGTTTTTATTCATATTAGTTACAAATGAAATATTATAATTTATAGATAAAATAAAAGTTGAAGTTCAATTTAACCGAAAATATGGCACTTTGACGTTAAGAGAATTATAAAACACTTTTAATACACGCCATATTTAGGAAACAACCAAAAACATCATATACGGAGCATTTTTCCAAAGGTTTGATAAAAAAAGTGCGAAGAAACCGCGAATAGACTATAACGTTAATTTTAAATTAAGTTGTAACCAATAGCGATACGCCAATGAAAAAGCGGCTAGCTGATATTGATTATGTTTATTTCTGTGTGGAATGTGTTGTGCAAATGTTTCAGCTCGATAGTCGAGCGTGTGCGAGGTAACAAACCAAACATAAACACGTAATACATTATAGAGGCAGTACCGCGCAATAAAGCTCTGTATTGTATGTACCTCGGACGGTAAAGTACGTGCTTCTCGACGGTGACGACTATCCAACCTCTACGGACGCGCTTCGTTAACGAGTCCTGCCACTTTGTGATAGCTGCTTGCGTTCCTGCGTGATGCCGTGCACCGCCACCCCGAGTGGACACGTCTTGCGGACACGTTTTACCGACACGTTAACGTGATCCGTGCCGCGGGTTAAGCGTTACGTGACGTGATCGTAATCACGGACTTCAACGCCGAGGAACGCGATGGCTCTACGTCGGAGAAAAGCTCCGTGTTTTCTTTCGGCACATCTCTAGATACGCTGGTTTCCCGACCTGTTCCAATCACAGGCATTTTACAACGACGTCCGTACCGTTCTATATTATCGCAATTTAATCGAAAAGTACATATTTGTAGCTATTTTTTAAGTAATTATGTTCAGGAAGAATATACACGGTATCTTTACCTCCGCGTGTAAGAAGTATTGCCTACGTTTCGGGAATTTACCGATGCGACGCCGAGGAAAAATTCGTTTGAGTTTTAAAGCAAAACGGTGGGTGTTAGGCACTTGCAACAAGAGGACCTCATTTGTTCAGTAAGACGTGCTGCTTAGTAATACGGCATACAAATTGCATTAAGCATGAAGGCAAAACAATTCAATGTAATGTTATAGTTTGGCCACCCCTAACATTTTTATGAAGGCGGAAGTTCTTAACAGGTTTTTTTTTTTTTCAAACGTTGAAGATCTCAACAACACTAAACATTATCCAGAGGATCGCAGTTTAATTCCAAGTAGTTTTATATATTTTGCAAAAATTTTATTTCTAAACTTGATTTTTAGTGGCGTATATCTATCTCCCTTTGAGTTTGGGCTAGGCCAGTGTTTCTTAACCTGGGGTCCGCGGACCCCTGGGGGTCCGCGAGTATATGTATGGGGGTCCGCAGTCTCATCTCTGGACCGTTTAACGATAATAAATAAATGCCACCAAAAGTCTTAAAATCGCTACACTTACTTTTTTTTGCTGTATATTTATTAAGGGGGTCCTTGAAAATTGTGCTTGATTTCCTAGGGGTCCGTGGCTAAAAAAGGTTAGGAAACGCTGGGCTAGGCTATAAGTTGCATTACATAATATGCCGATCTCAAGGAATCACCTTCCAAAATATTTCAGGTGAGCTTCAGACGGAGCAAAATACAGGCAGTCAGCTACTGAGTACGCTTATATCGAAAAGAAAGGTCACAATCACACCTATATCCATGCCTTTTCCGTTTACGACCATGGAGCGGCCGAAACAGAGTCAAATTGTGAAAACTGCTTCGACAGTTACAGCAGACAATCAATCCACTCACTCCCAGTTGCTTGTGATCATAACAAGGTGGATTCGACCTGATAAATTCAAATTCAGTTATGAATAAATACAGGACACTATCATGATCAAATCGGATGGATGATGATGATAACAATAACGCCTATGGAGAGGTGAACTTTGAAACTGGGTTCCGACTGACATCCAAAAAGTACACGGGCTTACGAGATGGAGTCGCTTAAAGCTACAAACTAACGAACTACGCTCACAGTATTAAATAACTGCGTATAAAAACTGTGGGATAATTGATTTTTAGAATTGTCCTATCCTGGTTTTTCCACTTTGGCTTTACACTGCCTGAATGATGAAATACAAATTCTACAGTGCATTTATATGTTGACAGTTCTAAAATATTGACCGGGCATCGCCAGGCGTAAAGGTAATGAATGAGCTCTGTCGCTACCCTCAATTCTTCGGTGCTAACCGACTTCATATAAAATTCATAATAATTTTTATAATGGTTTTCTTTTCTCACAATTTAATGTACGAAATAAATCTACTGAAGTAAAACAAACACAAATTAATTATTCATGTGGAAAATGTGCCGTGTATGGAACCGAAATTCAAAATTGCAAACGCAAATTCATTCAGCAGTAGTCTAACTAGTTTGATATCATCCCGTATCATAGCGTTGCCTTTAAAATACATAATAAATGAAATAAATGCTCAAAGCGTAAAATTGATGACGTTGTCATTAATTTGCATGACTGAAAACTGATCAATAACAAAACTGTACTTTTAAGACTTACACTTTCATTCCAGGAAGTCGCAAATCATGGAATGGGGCAAGTTCTGTCGCAGGAGGCACAATTTTTTCCCCACTGACGCCAACAGAAACTCTTTTAGGATAGTTTAGTAACAGGCGACGTTGAATAATGGTAAGAAAAAATTCTTCTTTAAATAAGACTTTGCCCATAAATATCCGTTTAGCATAATGTCTGCGTCGCAACGAACTGTAGAAAAGCAGCCCTACTGAAATGTATCATTCTAGGAGCAAACATATTTGTTCACAAAGCTGGTGGAAAAAAAAAAAAAAATCCGTATCCAGTATTGTTTTTTCTTGTTCCCTCTCCCCCCGACAAATACATTCCAAAAACTGCTGTCCATCTCATCTTGTGAGCCAACCACTGAATAGTCCAACTTCTGCGTCCTCTCCTGCATTAGACAATAAACAGAGTATCGACCAATGGAACTGGAAATCATACCCCATTCATGTTACGGGTCTATATTAAGCCGTCTGTATAAATAAAACATCTGGCGTCTATTATTCAAGTGACTAGGAAACTACATGGTGCCGTGTTTATCGTTATCTCATGTTTGCAACTGGGATTAAAATTTACTTTAATGTTCCTGCGACTGCCCGTTGTTCGTGAATGAGTGTGCGGTATTTTTTTCTGGTAAATACTAGTGTTTTTTTTTACTGACGGGGCGCAGGCGTCACCTATCAGGGTTAGGGAAAAAGCACGAGTGATGTGAAAAGAAAAATCCCACGTTTTATAAACTTTCATTTTCAGCAGCTTGCGAAAATGCTCACGCAAATGTATCCACACAATGAACTCCCAGGAACCTTACGTCTCTCCTCCGACATAGAAGAACTACAAACACATAAGTGAATATACTGTGTATTTATTACTCAGTCCGCACGCCCCAGGAAAATATTCAAAATAATTCATCTTACCCTATTCATAATATATACAGTGTCACTATTAAATTTATATAAAACACTTTATATTTAACACTTTCATACTACGGGGATGACTTAGTCTGGAATTGTGAAGATAAGATTTTCATCCTCGTTTCAAATAAACGCTTGAGTAAAAAACTAAGGTTTTTTTTTAAAGACCATAATCACGTACCTTGAATGGCACAGTTGAAATTCATAAAGTCAGTTCAAATGTTCATAAAAATCATATCGTTCCCAGTTGCGGGCAGAGCCATCAGCGTCAGACCACCTGAATATATCTTGATACCTATGCATATTTTATATATTTATCTAGCAAAATACTACGATGGTAAATTTTCCGTAAGCCGACTCAATTGCTGCCTGGTTGCATGGTGATATGGAATAATGTTATCGGCTGTTACGGTAAAGTGAGCACTTCTGAAAGCCCTCTCATTAAAAATAGAAGTCAATAAATATATTTTATTTTAGACCTAGACGTAAACTTCCGAGTGCAGTGGTATATAAACACTGTATTTATCAGTTACATGACACTATTTATTTTAAAAGGTTGCTTAAGGATAAGAAATGGCTGAAAGGAAAAATGTAACTAGCACCTCAAAAGTGCTCACTTTACCGCGATAAGACTAAACAATGTAAGGCTGTAGTCTATTCTCGGTTTCTTCACACTTTTTGAACCAAACCTTTTAAAAATCACCCCAGGCAAAAAGTGTTTTGTTGTTTCCTAAATACGCCGTGCATCACAAGCGTTTTACACTTGTTTTAACATAAAAGTACCATTTTTTTATTACAAAAGAACATTTACTTATAATTTATATATATTATAATATTTGATTTATAAAATATAAATAAAAACAGTGAGAATATTGGGGTGCTGGTAACACCCAGTAATAAATAGTTTTTACGCAGGATGTTATTAAACTGAGTGCGCACGAATGCGGTGCGCTGTCCTGTGGGTGTAATTTCTACACTTAGTTATACATTGTTTGCATGAGGCGGAGGAATATCCTGGAAGTAGAACTTAAACAAGGCCTCAGAAAAGTTGGAGATAGCCGTGAATGAACTGTAGACGCCCTTAGAGCTGAACGCTTGAAGGAGAGCGAAGCGAGCGAACGGTAGGTTCTCTTGATGCTTCCTGAGACAACTCTCGGGCCCCGTGTTTCTACGTGGTTCACTTTGCCTCTGAGATTTGGTGAGATCCTGCCGAGATCGTGGTTGTCGTGAACACCGAGCAGCACGTGAACCTGCAATTTCTCGTGGAATCGAAAAAATCTCCAACGGAGTGTCTGAAACCGTTAAAAAATATACCTTTACGGCGTCGGAGCCTTCGAACTATTGCGAATATTATGAATATGGACAAAGAGACCGTAAGATGAATTTTTCACGATCAGTTAAACATGGCAAAAGTTTGCGCAGTTTTTAACGGACAAATGTGCTTCCCTGTACACGATAATTCCCTGTATTTGCCATATCTGGCACAATGTGATTTATACCTGTTCCCCATTGTAAAAGATGCATTGAAAGGAACATATTTTCAGGCTGCTAAAGATATGAAAAGTAAAACGCAGACATGTTGGAGAGTGGTAAGAGCTTATGAGGTACCGCTCTGCTGTCAATACTTGAAGGTTATCAAAGGCACGTTGTAATATGTTGTCACTGCTTAATAGCCACACCTTGTACGATTTGTCTGATTGGTTATTTCTTATCTTGGTTCTATTGGCCTCCGCTAAGTTCCTTACAAAGTGCTGGTTGACAGATGACGTTTTATCATGTTACCAGTAAGTTTGGTCATTTAACTGGCTTGTGCTTAAGTAATTTGAAAAACACTTGTCAGTTTTTAACTTCTGTATAACTGCCTGATCTATGATCTCGCATTATACGCAGCTAGGGTGGAAAATGAGGTAAAGGAGGTGGTAACCTTGGAGGGATGATACTGGGCGAGGTCTTGAGATACAAGGTCTATTATACAGGAAAGGAGACTGAAGGAGAAAAAAAGACGAAGAAAAGAAGTCTGCAATAACAAGCCGGAAGGAGAGAAGTGGTGGTTCTTACACTTCGTAAGACACTGGAGGAGGATTCAGCTCGCCCAAGTTTGACAGAACTCTCCAACCGAAAACGTCATTCGCTTCCTTGGGGCCTGTCTTCGGTTCCGCCGCAAAACCTGAGAGCTTTCCTCACCGCGCAGTTGCCGAGACAATTCGTGCGCCCGGCAGTCCACAAGCTTCGCATTACTGATACGTCGTAATTTCTTTCACTGGCTGAAAATTGCAGACATGTTTCGCTATTTTCCCCTGTAACACTGTCTCACTTGTAGAGTTTGAGACAGCCACGAACATATAAGACGTCGTGTTACCACGAAGGATGAATATATCTTTATTTAGTTTCGTTCGGTAGAAAAATTTAGCTATTTAATCTTACTTTGGTCGTTAAAAAGACTTCTGACCACAAAGTTGTTTATTATAATTACGTAAGTTACGAAAGAGAATGCTGCATTTTTAGATGTAGTTTTAGGTTATGGTATGTATGCTAAGCTGTGCCTAGATTAGTCACCCCAACGTTAAACATTAACACTTAACATTCTCTAAGTTAGTATGAGACATTAAATGGGACAGGCAATAAAGCCAGAAAAACAATATTTCGCTATTTTGCAACTCATGATTATTTACAGTATATTAATTACATTTGGTGTACATGAAAATTAATACTAGACTACTCCGGTAAACGTTTCTCACAATCAAAAGGAAACTGGTGTAACTTAAGTATCGTCCACTTGATACTCTGCATTAACACTTTCGCACCCACTTTAAGGTTCAGATGTTGGAAGTAAGAGATATTTTGATATGTGCATTACTTTAGCTGACACAGTACTTCTTTATCAAAAACCAATTAACTGTATGTAGTCTTTGCATTCGGCGATGGTGATATGAATGTTTCATAAACTTTAGCAGCAGGACGGTTTACGTATCAATTACTCAGAAGAAAGATCATTAAACACTAAGACTCCCAGCGTACAGTGCCGGCCAAAAAAATAACCTCCCTGTGAAACATGTGCACAATAGAGCGCACAGATTCTAGGTGGTTAAAAAAATTGGAAACAGAAAATTTCCAAATTCTATTCTTTACGCCAAGCACTCTTTAAACGGTAAACTTTTATCATAACACCATTATTTCCTGGATTACTTTTTACCTTGATCAGAATATTTTCCACCTTAGAATTCAAAATTACAATTTTTGCGTAGCTAACTCTCTTGGAGAAATGTTTGTAAAATGAAAAATATTATTTTTCTGACATTACATGATTATTTACTTCTATTTGTGACTCTTCCAAAATTATTGTTACGTAAAATTTACTTGTCATGACTTACATTTCAGCAACCATTGTTTCATTTTCCCAACTGTTTTTTTTTTAATTTAATTTTTTTACTTTTGTTGCAAAAAATAAGATTTTGACGTCGACACGTAATTATTGAGATACTATTCAGCTGCGAAATATATAACTGCCCGGAAATTACGTCATCAAGCAAAGGCCAATAAATGTACGGTTTCAGGTCACTTATTAAGTCTGACTTGTAACTAAGTTGTGAAGCGAATATACCATGTGTCTCTGCACTTGATCTCCTTAGTCACTGATGGAATTCGCCATGTTCTGGAACGAGGTTTGTGTTATCTGAAGACCTACTATTGCCCTGGCTTCCACCTGGCAAGCCCTGATTGGAGAGTGGCTTTCATTGAAACTTCTAACCCTTCTTCCTTAGGTAAACATAAGAGGTGAGTTAGGGAGGGAGTAAGACCGCCCCCTCCTTCCCCCCCTTCAAATTGGCACCAAATCTGAACTCAGTCAATATTGATAACTGAAATTTAATTCATGCAATGCTTAGAAATATTGTTACTGAAATAAGTCAATGTCATTAACTGGTAATTTATAGCTACAAGAAGTGGTTTATCTTTTCTTAGTTAAAACCCTTCTCTGGCAAAGTAATGGTTAGCCGGTAGAGAATAAATCAACAAGCATTGTAGCTAGCTTTGTTTTACATAACGTTTAGCCAAATGCCTTAGGGAGAAATGCGTTGTTAAATAAACGTAATTTTAATTTTTTTGTATGGATTGTCATTAGGGAAAACTTCTTGAGAATAAACTCTATTAGGCACAACTCTTTAGGCAAAACACGCCGACACGTAAAACGCATTTTTCATACTGAACGTGGGATCGGCATCGGGAAAATTGAGGAAAATTGCTTTCAGGCCAAACTCCATTACGTGAAACGCAGTCTTCGTATCATAGGTAGAAATCCATTAGGCAAAAAGCTTCGGGTGAAATGACTTTACATTAAACTACCTGTACTCGAACCCACGCCGTCTGGCTGGGGACCGGATGCCTTATCCCTCCCAGCTACGACGATGAAAGAAAACTGGTTCTGCCTTCTCCCAGCCTCTTTTTTGTTTGCTTCTTGATGCACCTACACGCACGCAACGAATATAGCCCGCAGTCGTTGAGTGACTCATCAGGCAAGTAATCCCTCGCGGCCAGTCATTTCCTCTCGCGTCCACATCTAGCTCTTGCGCAAATTTTTTATCCCTGCAACCGCTTGTCCTTGCATCCGCCCATATTCTCCCTTGTAGCTGCCTGCCACCATCTCGCTCTTCTTGAGCCTGCATCTCTCTCAGACTCTCCTGACTTAGGCCATGCCTCAATTGGTCCAGAGAGCGCTCTCTCGTGCACGTAATAACGACGTCAGAGAGAACGCTCTCTGGTCATCTCTATTCGTCGGAGAGAGCGCGAAAGAGCGAGAGCTGAGAGAGAGAGAGAGAGAGAGAGAGAGAGAGAGAGAGAGAGAAAGAGAGCACGAAGTTGTACTCTTGCTGGTGCTCTCTCACACACACTCACCACGCGCCATATTTATTTACATTGTTTCAGTGTTCGAATGAGGATATAGTAGTTTTCCGGGCCAAAACCACGTCGCATTTGACCTGTAAGTAAATTATACTAACTGTTTTTATCAACGAAATAACTTATGTAACACGTGTATATATATATCGTCAAAAATGCTTATATATATATATATAAAAGCATTTCTAACGAAATCTCGTTTTTTTTTCACTTTGCAGTAAAATGACAGAAATATATGAAACAAAGATAACAGTATTTTATGCCCTGGCAATTATTCCGGAAGTGTTATTATTATTAGCTAATTTTTTAACATATATGAATTACTACCAAAAATAATTATGACCACGATTTTATCTTAACATGATTTCGCGCCTTTTGGCATCAGATGTCTGCGTGACGTCGGAGAGAAACGAGAGTGTGGTTGTATCAATTTCACTCACATACACACACACACACACACAGCGAGAGATAGAGATAGAGAGAGAGAGAGAGAGAGAGAGAGAGGGAGAGAGAGCGAAGCAGTGTTCTCGCCAGGTTGTGCGAAAAAGTGCTCTTTAAATTGAGACACGGCCCCAGTCACTGAGCGAACAACCTTTCTTCGAGAGGTGCAACGAGAATGGCGTGGAACTACCCGTCCACTATCAGTTTCGTGTACCTAAGAGTCATTTGCATAAGAACGTTTGTATAGGCCTACACCTTGTAAACAAAAAATCGGTGGATTGTAACACCGGGATTGTGTTGAGGAGTAAAAACTGAGAAGAAAATACACGGGTCATTTGGTTTGGTGGCCAACCGTTTCGTCTCAGCGGCCCCATTAATCTAGTGTATGATCACAGAGTAAGTACACATACACGAAATGGTGAGGCGGTTCCTTTGATGTAAGCGTACCCATTCAATGATTGGCTGCGCGAGGTTCTGGAAAAGGGGCCTTGTGTCTGATTGGCTGCTGCGTACTGCGACAAGTTCCCTATTTGCTGCATTATCGGTTGCCAAGTTAAGGCCATGTTCGAATGGACCATTCAGTATATTAGTATTTTAAGAATTAAGTAGGGTTCAATTCGGACGTCATCGACAGTCACTTGTTCAAAAATGGTTGCGATTTGGTAATTTTAGTATTTTAGTAAGTTTCGTTACATACTGAAAACTAAATACTAAAATACCAAATACGTCATCTTTTTAATGGACTAATTCTGGTCACGTGACCTTTTAGTAAACTGAAAGTGCCAATTCAGAACATGGCCTAAGTTGCCAGGTCCTGATTCGCAAACGGCATTCAGATGTTATCATGGCAAGGTCTCCCATTTTATTGGCATGTGCGGATGGAGTTCGCGGAATAAGCTGCTACAGTACCAGTCAAAAGTTTAGGACCATTAGTAA
Organism: Clitarchus hookeri; assembly: GCA_002778355.1. NCBI lineage: Eukaryota > Metazoa > Arthropoda > Insecta > Phasmatodea > Phasmatidae > Clitarchus > Clitarchus hookeri. The sequence goes on from NQII01001639.1 coordinate 193,684, forward strand.
ATTTGTTAATATACTTTCCTGCTTTAATTTTTTTGGTGCGATATATGTTATACAATTTTATAACATTATTACTGACAAAACAGACATTATCATGATTACAGTATAAAAATCGATGAAATAATATGCAAGTTGTGGTTTTTTGAAACGATTACATAATTCTTGAATTATCATACATATTTTTGTGTAAAAGTTATTTAGACACAATTATTACCCAGCAATTTTAGTGTAATATTTTTTTAATTTGTTCTATAAATACAATTGAAGGAGAAAAACAAACGAGTGCAATAATAAATTGCAAACAAGTTTTTATTTTATTTTTGTTAACTGAATTCACTTTGTAAGGAAAATTAACTATAAATTCGCCAAAAATTAAAAACAATGCATGTTTCTTACCAGTTGAACTGGCGGGATAGGGTTTCCAGCGTTAGTTAGTTAGGTCTATTTCCATTCAAAAACATTACAAGTTTGTTACCGGGAAATTACGAATTCGCCGATTATCGCCAGACTCTGTATTCTTAAGTAGTCTTTGGTATGACCGTATGCAGGGCACCGCATCAGCTACACTACAGTGTTGTGATGAAGCAGTAAACAATGGACTGTTAAGTTCCACATTCAATACATCATATAGTGAAAGTACACGTTAATACACACCACTTACCGTAACAATATTAGCACTACTAGTCACATGTACTCGCGTAGAACTTAAACAGCTTCTACGTGTAGTGGTGGCTGCAATCCACACACGATCATGCGCTGGATACACGGGGTCGCTGCGACCAAACGGTTTGCCATAATGCAAAATGATAACCTATATTTCCTTCACAATTCTCACTACTCTAAGCAACCCCAGTGTTACAAGGCGCCATTTTTTTACACGCCGTATAAGAAAGAGAGAGAGAGAGAGAGAGAGAGAGAGCAGTGAACGTACACGTCTTATGCCTAGCTAGTCATACACACTAACTTACTGAAGAATAACCAGATTTTGGTGAAGTAGTAACATAACTAAAATTTTTAATGAGTAAAGGATAGTAAAATCCCGTTATATTTCAAACTAAAATGTATAAATAAATACAATAAATTACTCTTCACCTTTTTATTGCAATCCTATAGCTAAAATTCTTATGCACGCGGTATGAAATAAAATACCGCTATTTTGCACACGTCTATACGCCAGGGTATTGCTATATGCAAGGCACGTAAACAATGGAGTGAGAACAGTATCGCAAGTATACATCATTCCAGCATCTTCATAAGCACTCGTCTTACAATCTTAGTATTCTCTTCGTGGACTGACCTTTACTCTGCCCTCACAGAACGGTACAGCAAATGATTGTTATACACTCTAAGAAATTATTTGTAAATTCATCACATCAGTGTATACGTACAGTGACAAAGGGCGAATGGTAAAATATTTTCCCATGCACCCATGGTAACGATCCTACTGTTGCTCAGGAAAGAGTCAAATGCGCAGAGAAGCTCCCAACTTTGTACAGTAGCGATGCTAAACATTCCCATATTTTCAGCCTGATATATACTACTATTTCTATTACACTATCAGTTTAGGAAGTTAACGAGAATTTGTTTTACAGTGTATAACAGTTTCTCTTAAAACTACGCTTTGTCTTCTTAAACATAATTATTCATAGCTGTAAAATTATTTTAAGGTGGTTCTAAACATAAAAAAAACACGTGGGATAAGATATACGGCCTAGTTTGTAACTCAAGGGAATTGATAACCCCCAACTTTTCCCCGTTCCTTTTCGCCTTCCTGCCCATCCACCTATGATCCCGTGAAAGTGGGACTGAAAACGCGTTTAGTTACAAAATATCTACTGCTATTATAGAAGGATCTTTATATCACCGAGTCAGGCTAGTGTAACTAAAGAGATATATTAAAATACGAAAGAAATTACCTATGACATCAACACCACATCACTAAAACTACTGTGTCTACTATATATGTTGTAGGTTGCCACCCGCTGTTTGAATTAATGTGTCATTCGTTACGAAATTTTGATAAGTATATTACAAATTATCATCGTGCACGTCGCAAGCAACAAAAATGATCGCCTGAAGACTCTCAAGTACGGCATTTCAAAAGTGTGTGTGTGTGTGTGTGTGTATTTACGCCTGGCAGTTATGCAATACATACAGCTTTTGTGACGAGCATAAAAAAGTCCGAGCGTATTTCGGGTATTTCGGGCTCCGTTTAAATGGAAACTTTTTTGCTTTTGAAGGCCAAACTCGCTCTTTCATAGATTCATTGTTTTCCTGGTTTTTATGCCGATCCAACAAAAACACTACAGCCAATCAACATTGAATTTCGTGAACACCCTCCGAATTTCCTCAATATTTGCAGATCACGAAATGCGGTTTTCGCTAAATGATAGTACGCACGGGAGAGAGTAATTTGCCGCATAGTGACTATTCGTAACACGTCTATGGACAGAGAAATTAAACCCCATGTGATTTGTTAACTGGAAACATACATTTATTTCAACGGCACCTGAAAGTGCGTGCAAAGAGGAATTCAGTGATAGGATAATTTGCAATGGAAGGTATCGCAGAAACGCCAAGAAATAATGGGCAAATACGATTAAGTTAGGTGAACCAGTAGCATGGGGCAGTGGACCTGTACTCACAGCTGTAAGTACATAACACACGCTGTGATTCGTCCTGGCGGGACCTCTACCTACAACAGCGTTGAACGGCGATACACGAGTGCTTAAAACTATAAACCGGGAATAAGACTTTCAAAACACAGTGAAAAAGTTACTGAAAGGTTTTTTTTTTTTAGTGCCTCAGAACAGTCGAGAATAAAATTTAACACTGTCCACTAGCAACACTATCGTCAAGTACAACGCATGGACCTGCAAAAAAACATTTGCCAACATAAAGTATACATTTGGTGGCGTCAAATCGAAGGAAGACATGGCAAACGCATAATACAATAACCAAATTCTTCCTTAGCGCATACGGACACTCATATAACATCTAATATTTTAGCTCCGCTGCGTCTTCATTTCTGGTTTTTTTTATGCTCTCGATTTATACTCTTAGAGAAAAATAATTTAAATTTATCTTTTTGGTTAGTTTTGTATTCGAGGATCCGAAGATCAATAATCTTGGATATTTTGTTTCCCTAAGTGTTTACAGGAAATAATCCAAACAATTTCGAAATGACACCTAGCTACTTATGTAATTATAACACGAACGACCTAGGAAGTTAGATGGTAAGGATGAGTGAGGACGTGGGTGGAATATTGGCGAAACTATCTCAGTGCTTTTCCTTCTCGAACGCACAACACTCAGCGTCAGGAGAAAATATTCAAATAATGGCGCTAAATCACCGAATAACCAAACCTGTCACTACGCCCTGGAAAACCGGAAGCTTCGTCACGCCTCCCCCTTCCTCGCCTCCTCCATTCGTATAAGAACGGAGGTGCGTTCCTGTCGCACTTATGTCGTTAATCTTCCAGAAGGGGGAGGGGGAAATTTTTATAATGGTCAGAAGCTTTACTTCGGTAAATTGGTGGCTGTAATTATAACTTTAGGGAAGAGTTGCGCCGAGGGCGAAGCTGGTCTGTTCACGCATGAAGAATATGGTGTACATTCCACTGGCTGGCCGAGTGGGAAACGCCCTTACGGCCAGATTCAAAAAGCAGGGTTTATGTCTTACAGTTTCCACACGCCCGCACAAACCAACCCATTTTCTTTATAAGGCGTGCGAACGGCGTTTGTAACCTTGAATATAATTTAGTAAAACAATTTCTGACTCAAAATATTTTAAAGATGACTGCTGTGAGATTTTTGTTAAGCCCTATTGGACGTACATAAAATCGACCATGGAATAAAGTTTATAATTTGTGCATGCCTATTTTTATACTGTTAATCTGCTTCCTTCTACACGAATAGTGAAATAACGATACTTTGCAGTAAGAATCAATGCATAACATTGAAATATAAAATGAATGTAGAGAAAATTAACTTTCTAGGAAAATGATCATATAATTATCTAAACTGGAGGTTTTAAGAGCCGAGACGCCGTTTCCTAAATGTTGAGGACTGTCGTTTGTTGAAAAAGGCACCAAATTGGGAAATGTAAATTACAATAGCGGTAGATGTCCGTAATTTGAAATATCACGCTTCGGAATTAAAAATTTTACTTTAACAAGTACAGCTATAACACGATATCTTGATTATGTGTTGTTCCGCTCCACCCGTCTAGGAAGATCGCTTGGGTACCTTTAGGGTTATTATAATATTGGTTATTAATTTACCTGGTATAATTATCCATACGGATAGGAACATTTCGTGGGTTCAATGACCTTTCGGCTAGATTCCACAGTCCTGTGTAAACTCGAGCCTCAGATGTTTGTTCATTGGCTGCTGGTCCAGAGAGTAGCCAGTGTTTCTCCAGACCTGGCAGTACAGCACTCGCTACTTGTTCCCTTGCAAGTCTGCTATTGGCTCATAGTCGTCCAGGGCGTGTCTAATGAACTGCGATCCAATTGCAAAGATCACTTAGGTGTACACGTATTGGACCTGTATCTTGTCCTGAAATGAATTCGCGAAATTTTCTTATCCCTGATTGCTGGCGTGATTTGAGGGATTGAAAGTAGCCTTAAGGCGCCCGTCTACCTGGCGCTTGAACTGCGTTGCAGTGTGTTCCAAATACACGTTTTTCAACGAAACTATTAAGCGTGCGTCCAACGTGCTGATCTACGAAAAGAACACACACTTCAGACGAGAGCTGTTAAGTACTTTTAAAATATCACGTACGTTAGAAACATCAATTCAGAGTACTCCAAAACCGCTAAAAACGGCCTTTCCAAGGCGCTGTAGCTCAAAATGTACGCATCAGATACATACAAAACTACTATAAGGGCCTGCACTGAACCCTCCTAAAGACTTCCCACTAATAAAATAATAGGTAACCGCTGAAAGTCCCACCCGCGCTTCTCGGCCTAAACGTGGGAAAAAGTTCCAGGTAGACGGGGGCCTTAAGGCGAGGGACAGCGGCCAGCCTTAATGACTATGTTTACTGTGAGTGTGTGACAGATTGCAGCTGCCTGTGTGGTCCAGAAGGGCACGTGATTCCGAGTAAGTGCTGGTCAGTGAACTGTGTACCAGTGTTAACATAAGTAGATGAAGACCCACGAGTACCTAGCGAGTCACACACAGGTGAGGAGTCTCGTAAGGTGTAAGTGCGAGCCTGGTCGACGAGCTGATGACTCGAATAACACACGTGGCAGGGAAGCACGAGGGGGGCGACTGCGATGGCTGTACCAGGAGCGGAGGCCATGCTGAGTATATCTCTGGTAGGAGTAACACGTGTCTCCATACTTCCGCAGATGAACAAAGAGAGCTTATCGCAGGTTGTGGAACTTGTGTTCTATCACTGTCGAGCCACCCCGCCACGAGTCTGCATGGTGTCTGCTGTAAGAGTTTATTTAACTACCAACTACGGTCTCGGTGACGTTAAGCCGAGAAACAGCTTCAGGTGTGTGAAGGCAACTGCACTCACAGACATCGCGCAATACGGGAGTATTATGCAGAAAAATAAGTATACTCCATTCGCGGTTACTTCCAACTTTTCTGAAGCCCTGCTGAAGTTCTACTTCCAGGATATTCCTCCGCCTCATACAAACAAAGCTTGCAAAATTACACCAGACGGCCAAAGCACCGCATTCGTGTGCACTCAGTGTAATAATATTTTGCATAATAACTGAGCATTGTCAACACACCTATTTTTATCTCTGTCTATTATTAATATTAGTTATTAATGAAATAATATAATTAATATATAAAATATAAGTAAAAGCTGAATTTAAAAATTATAAGGCACTTTTCTGTTAACACAGGTATAAAACGCATGTTATACATGATATATTTGGGAAATAACCAAAACGTCATACATGGTATGTTTTTTCAAAGGTTTGATTAAAAAAGTGTGAAGAAACCGCGAATAGGCTATAGGAAAAATATTGAAACGTATTTAGAAAATCACTACCATATCAGCCCCCCCCCC